>VWZW01006981.1:1289291-1498401 GCA_013397115.1 Edolisoma coerulescens | reverse complement strand
TGTTTTTGCAGGCAGCAGCCAGTTAAACTAAAGGCTGCTGGTACTACCCCGGGAAGCTGTAGGGGGGCGGGTGAGCAGCACAAAAGATCTCCACACAAAAGGCCATCCTTTTCATCCTTTTTTCTTCTTCATTTTCTCCAGCTGAGCCATAGCTTTATTTAATCAACACTTAAAAATAGATGCAAATGTGGGAGGGGGTAGGGACTGGGGGGGATGATATGAGGCAACACCTATTTTAATACAAAGAATCAAATTTGGTGGGTGAGGGGATGTGGGGAGCCTTCAGCTCTCATCCTCCCCCTGCTTCCAAACGAGCCCTCTAGCCCGCGTCCCCAGCGCTCACAGAAATCCATGCAGCATGCTACAAATATTTTCCTTTTTTTTTTTTTCTCCCCCCAGGAGAAGACGTAAAGGGCTTGACTCCAAAAGGACAGCGAACATCTTTGCATTCCCAGCAAGACCCGCACAGCACATAATCATACGAAAAACATGGCTGGCTGGTGCATCGACAGATGCAAACGAGAAATACCAGACTTAGCCTTATTCACAGCAAAATTAAATGGGGAGGAGAGGGGGAGAAAGGGAAATAATTGTGGCTGTGTAACATGGCTGCACAATTTTCAAAGCCTCACGACTGCCAGCTTGCAGAGAGCAGTGAAAATGTGTGTCTGCTCCAAAGGGAGCTGTTCCTGCCACCCCTGCAGCACAGCCTGCTCATCCCGCTCTCCATCCCGTGGGCTGGCACGCTGGCCAGCCAGCACCAAAGGCAGGGAACAACTAAAATAGTTTACCTGATCAATGCAACTTCACGGGAGCCGGAGGTAGGGATTCTAGCACAAATGCAGCAAGGAAGAAAAAAATTCTGCTTGGATCCTTCTGGCAGTCCACAGCCTCATCTACATGCATCTGAGCGAGTCCTTTCCAGCAGCTGCTTCTTTTATCAAGCCCACAGGCACAGCAAATTAGTCCGGTTAGACAGTTCAGTCAATGTGGGCTATTCACAGCGTGGCTGCTGCAGGAGCCCAGCTTCTCCTGTCCCCCTGTCCCCGGGTAGGCACCCGCCCACCTCCACATGGCCCTGGATAAACACGGCTCTCACAGCACCCACAGACCGCACCACATGATCCTGGCAATCATCGCCGCTCACTGGACCTCTCGCTTCGCCCGGGCTGGGCGCCGGGATCTGGGTAAAAAGGCTAAGCCTAAGAAAGGGTTTACTTTAAAGGGAAAAGCTTTCTTTTTCCTTCCTTCGCCCCCTTCCATTCCCCCCCCCCTTCCTTTTTCTGTCCCCCTCCCAACCAAGTAGGAAAAAAAAAAATAAACTGAATGCAAGGATCTGAAGATGGGTAATAGCTTCCTAATCAACTCAGTTCTGTAAATGAAGTGTCACTCCGAAATGAAGTGTCATTCAGACTTCTATTTCTTCAGACTGTCTAGAGATCCTGGATTAAGCCTGATACATTCCTAAAGAGAGAGGCTGACCACAGCTAGTGCATCCTTGATCTGTACAAAGCCACTGATTTCTATTTTGTTGTTTTAAAGAAGAAAATGTGATAAGCCCTTTGTTTCCCCTCTTTTACCCACGATGAACCATTTAAAAATATTCCTATAGGAATAACCACACACACACACACAGAGTGAAATAAAGCACACACTGTGCTATCCTTGGGAGTGGGGAGCAAAGCTGGAGGACACAGAACACTGGAGGCATGTTCCTCTTAAATACACTCCTAAGTGGGACCCATAGGGTCAAACCTGAAGAAGAAACATTTATGAAAGTCATTCAATTTTTCTGTCATTGCACAAAGGAGAGAAGAACTAAGCCCTTTTCTCTCCCCTGCACTCCAGTATATCTTTAGGACTAACAGTGTCCTTCTTTGTCCCCTCTAACATAGGAAGCAATATGCATATGGAGCTATAAATAAAGGCACATATATATGTCCTATAAAATGCAGCTTCTCTTAGTTATCTAAACTCTCTCTTTGCAAAGTAACACAGTTAATTGGAAGAGTTCTCCAAACAATCTGGCTGATCCCTGACGGCTGCCTACTTCGTGTCAGCATTTGCATTTAACTAGAAATTAGTGTAAGCCATCCACAGAAAACAAAGGTAAACACTGATAAGGTATTTGATGCTTGAATAAAAGGAGGTTTATCCAAAAATGGGTTAATTGAAACACACTGTGGCATCACATCGCCCAGCTGTGTAGTTGGGTTAAAATCCTGGCTCCTGGACCCATCACACACAAACCACAAACACAAAACTCCATAAAACCTTCTTCCTTTTCTGAAGGAAAGGGAAAGGAACTTTATGGCTCTGAAAGAGAAGTTTGAACTTACTCCTGAAATTCCTCAGAGGCTTAAGAAAAGAGAAAAGATAATAAAAGGCAGAGGAAGGAAAAAGAATAATAAACAAACCTCATGCTTCCCGTGCCATTCCCACCTTTCTAATGTTGTAAGGCTGGCAATACCCGAAAGCAAATGACACTTTAATCAGTACCACCATCCAAATCTGACTGTAGGAAGTAAGAAACATCTCAACAAAGGTAAGACGGAAGTGTGGAAAGCTCTTGAAGAGGTTATAAATTAATTTCAAACTCAGGGGAAGAAATGAAACAAAAAATCCATGAACTGGATGAGCAGGGAGCGAGCAGTGCCTTGAGCGATCGGGAAAGGTAACGCTGTTCTTCTGCCCGCCCGCAATTTCCAGCCTCAGCAATGCATTGTTATCTTTAATTTGCTCCTGTCTGAACAGGGAGGTTTGGTACTGCCCCTCCACTCATCTCTGCTCACTCATTACCTCTCTTGCCTGAAAGGTGAGAGGAAGCAGGAGGCGGGATTGAAGTAACTTCAGGATTCCATTACAGAGTATTTAATAAGCTCAGCACATCACTGTCCCTCATCCCATATGGAAGTATGATCCACGATCCAGGGGAAGGGCAGGCGATACTGCCATCAAAGCTACAGCTGCTGCTAACACATATATGCAAGCAGCCAGGGCAGCACACTGAGAGCAGTACATGGTCTGGGAAGTACTGGGTGAGGAACATCCACCCAAGGGTGGTGGGGGACAGCTTTAGTCCCAAGGAGTGGGAAAGAAGCACTTCCCACATGTTCTTTTTAGCCAATATGAGCAGAATCAATATGCGAGAGAGGCGGAGGATGCTGCAGCCCCCTGGTGATCAGCAGGCACCTCTCCACAGTGTGAACATCCTCACCTTCCCACACCTTTTCAGCAAGATCCACTGCTCAGCATCTCAGAGCAACTCCAGGTGCCCACAGCACGGGGCAAAGCCAGTGAAAATTCCAGCAGCAAGAGGAGATTGAACATGTACAATGTAAAGATATGCGGGCCAGATGTGATACTGGCATGGCAAAGTACAGTTGGCTGAAGACCTATTTTTTCAGGCTTAATTAGAATTTAGTCCTGATAAAAAGCCAAACTGTTCCCCATTATAGTCAACAGGGGTTTGTCATTGTCCTTGATGGCAGCAGGATGTGGAACATTAGGGAAAAAAAAGGTCCAATTCATTACCTTGAATAGGTGAAAATGAAAGTCCATTCTTTGCTGTCACATCTGATTCCTGAAAGACATCTTAGTGTATTGCTAGGATTTAACTTAGTACTCCTTAAAAAATAATTTGAAGCAGGATAAAGTGATTTATAAGACATTTTTCTTCCTGCATATTTGATCACTTGTTAAGGGAATGCAATTTGGTTCTTAAAAAAATCCCCAGATCCTTCTCTCCAGGAATCTCAGCCCCCTGATGCTCAGCATCCCTGAAGCACCCCCGCAGAGCAGCGGTGGCTGCAGTGTCACCGTGGAACAGGTGACACATGTGCCTCGCCATTCACTGTCTCCTGCTGAAATGCTAATGATCACCGGGTAGTCCTGGAGTTGGCCAAGACTCCGTAGAAAGAAGCAAAGGGAGGAGAAAAACAGAGGCAATCTTAAAGCAGCCTAAAAACTCGACTTCAGAGAAACAGTTGGAGCCCATATCCACAAGATTCTGTGTTTCAGAAGGAAGAAAAAAACAACCTCACTCTTTGAAGTTGGCTGGAAGCACAACTGGTTGGTTTCCAACTTCTCTCAGACTCTAATTTGACACTTCACTACATTTATTTATTTCAAGCAGACAGGAGAGGAAGGAAGAATGTAAAAGCCTGATCAATGTAGTACAGACAAAGGTCATAAGATCCCAGGTCATTGCTTCACCCTTAAGCTGGTCCTTCACATCCATACTCCTGGTAAGCAAGGAATACGTGTGTGTGTGTCCTCAGAGAGCAAATCTAGCTTTTTTCAGAGTACTACACAAAGGTACATGAAGAGGGCATAATTCTGAACAGCAATATTCACTGTCATCTACAAACTGTAATCAACTACGTGCACTGTTATGCACTGATTTTTCTTAATGTTCATTGATTTTAGGAACAGATATGTAATCTGCACTGTATAAAACGAGGCCTAAAATTTCAATTAGTTCCTCTGGTACTGAGCACAGGCAGATGACATTGCAGAACTATTATCAGCTTAAAAAACCCCAAACAACAAACAAAACCCAGCCCACACTGTTCTTATATTCCTCCTTGCTCTTACATAGAATATCTGGAAGCACATATTGTAGTTTCTCTGAACACCATTTTTTAACAGATAAATGGAAGTATACTGAATATAGATATTGAAAATTTCTAGTTTTGAAAAATATCAATATGAAGCTTTGACTTGGACTCTGGTGCACTTGTACATTTCAATATATTGAATTTTTGAATTGTTTTTCAAGAGTAGAAGCATGAAAATTCTTACAGTGTTACAATAATAAACTTCTCATTTTTAAACTTCTCTGTGGATTTGTATAATAAAAATAATGTTTAAAAGGCACCCCCCACACCATAAAATTATCACAGTTAAGCAGTTTACAGTTGATACATAGGAAATGACACTTTTAATATTCACAGAACAGCAAGAAAACAACCTTCCTAATGAAGTAAACTTTCTATTAAAGGAAACAGTGCTTTTTGTATTGAATCATGGAAGTGTTTCACCCAAGTAAGTGGTCAATGACTAATGTTTTACCAATATACAACCCACAAGCAAATTATGAGACGCTGTATTTATCTATACCTGACAATCCATTTCTTGCCCTTATGAGACAGAGCCCCCTGAAGAGGTTGAGGACTCCCCCAGAGAGCCCACAGACACATTTACCTTTGATGTTTATAGATGTACATAGAATCAATGATGTTAAAAGGATCTTTTACAGATTCATCACGATATTTATCGCTGTATCCCAGCCTCACTCAGACTAAGAGATGCTCTGCAAAGTATCATTTCAGGTTGTTTCCCTGCCATGGAGTGTCTCCTTTTCTCACATTAGGAATGAGCAAAAAATGGACTGATCATTTTCCCTGTGCTTAATAGATTCTGGCACAACCTAGCCTCCACTATAAACAAATAGCCTCAGCACACGAAACCCCTGAAGACTGATTAAAAGTAAGCCTGATTTCATCTGCACTCGTTTCGTGCAGCCATTAATATTGTTAACACACAACCTTTTGTTCTGCATAGCTGGAGGGCAGCTCACATTGCACTCGCTGAGGCACCTCTGAAGGTATGTTCACTGCCAGTGACATGTATGATTATGTTAACGGTGCTTAACATTTCTTTAACATAAGGAAAACTGACATCAGTAATACAGAAATTGATACTTGCATGTAAAGTGATGCCATTAAGGCTCAGGGAGGGAAGAGGCCTTGCTGCCAGTGCAGCCACACAGATTTGTACAAGTGTGAGGGAAAAAGGCACCTGGGCTGACATGGACCATAAGGTGAGGGACCATAAGCAACTGGGTTGAAACTTTGAAAAAGCTGAGCTGAGTGCTAAGCACAGCAATGCTGATTTTGGACAGAAGAAGATGGAAACACTGGAAATGTTCAGGAGAGCACGAGAGCAAAGAAGCACAGAGCCAAGAGACCATTCCCTGAAGCCCTAGAGACTCCAGGGGAATGTCTACAAATGTCTGCAGTGGGAGGGAAGTTTGTACTTTCCTGTGCCTTACATCACTTCCTAGCATCGATTCAGTGTTCTAGGACTGGAAAATTATGTCTGGCTTCATGATCTGGCAGGATATGGATGCATGTGCACAATCCACAGTAACAGCCCAGCACTTGGCTGCTCCTCTCGGAGGGAGCTGTACAGATTTGCCACAGCTGCAATTCTGGTCCTTGATATTTCTTTACTGACCTAACTAAAGGATAATTTGAAACAAAAATTAGGTGATGCAAACTCTAGGGGAAATCGTGCAGATAAAATGATCAGGATAAAATTTTTTTTGTGCAATACTGAAACAGTAAAATTTAAGTCTGACATTTTTAGAAAGACAGGAGCTGACAAATATAGAAGGAATACAAAGCTGTCCTCACTCCTCCCCCATCTTCATGTCTTCTTTAAAAATAAATAAACAGAAGAATAAAACAAGAATTTAAAAAAGTGACAGCCACAACTCATTTTGTCACACACTAGAAGCTCCTCCATCCACGGACTCATGAGAATGCCACCTTCCTCATGTCTATTCCTCCTGATGTACTGCTAATGTGAGCCAGATTCAGACATGCAGCTGATTGACATCAAAGGACCCACTTGATGCAATTTAGTCCATTTTCAACTATTTAATTTTGACTGCAAAGCTGTGCTGTGGGAGACTAGAATTAAACCTAAACCAGCACAATTCAGATCACAGCTTCCAGTCTGCCCAGGTGAGCTGTCCAGTCAGACCAGCTCTACTATCCCATTCATTTTAGACTGGAATGATGCTTCTTTTAAGTTGAGGACACATAGCAGCAATCTACTCATCTGCAGGCCTCAATAAACAACAACAACAACAGTAATAATAAAGCTTGCAATCCTTGTGATCCAGTTGCAGCATATTCTGCCCTTTCAGACCTACATGATCATAAGCAGTGGGAGTTTGGCTCACTCCTGCCAGGTGACAGCCAGCCCTCTTCCCATAAACACTGCAGCCTCCAAGCTGCACTGCTGAAAGCCCCACGAATTTCCTCAGCCAGAGAGAATGTCTCCTCCTGAGCAGGATTCTGAGACCCTTTGCACATGAGTGAGGATACTCCCCTGAGCACAGATCCATTAGGGAGCTCTGTCACTGCCCCCCTCCTCAATTCCTTGTTTCCAGCTGATGGCTACAACTTCACACCTTGCTCACAAAGTCCACTCAAAGGCCCCGGTTTCCAATGCAGGTTTAGGGTACAATGCCACCAGGCTTTTTGTATGCCTCTGCCAACAACTGAGCTTTGCAAACCTGTGATGTATGTACCAAATGACACTTGCCACAAGACATGTCCTGTCAGCAGTTCAGAGGTTCTTGCTGATCCTTTGTGCCATTTGGCCCACCCAAACCTGCCCACCTCAGCAGCCAGCCCCTCTGCTATCTCCCATCTCCTTGCCAGGGATTTCAGTGACTCCCATGCCCACCAACCCAACTGGCCACTGTACACTGCAGTTCAGCACACCTGAACTGCTCAGAAGGCATGGGTTTACCACCTACCCCATGTTACTGCAGACAGACAGATAACCTGCCTGAAACTGGTTCTTTTAATTCTGTCTTAAATTAATATTCTGTGATAGAAGCTATTCTTATTAATTGGAATGCAAGACAGATCAGGCTGAGGATTAGAAACCACATGTCTAATTTTTATTAGTTAGGAAAATGCAATATATGTTTATTCTTTCTTTTATTGTTTCAACCTAAAGGTAGTTTTGCCCAGTTCTCCCACCAAACATCAAGGACTAAATAGAGCTCATTCTTTTTATTTGCACTTTGGTGAAATAACAATAGCCAGACCTTAAATAGAGCACAGGGTCTGGAATTCAATATACAAGAACCAAACAAGAGCATTCCTACGTGTTTAAAAAAGTCAAGCACAAAGGGACACAGAGGAAGGGAGGTTATTTTCCGAAAATCAAGCAGCCAAACAAGGCTGAGATTTGGACCTGTGGCTCCCAAATGCTGTCAGCTGGGACTGTGTCTCTGCTGGGGAGCCCTGGCCATGCTCTCCAGCCCAGGAGAATGCAGGAGTGGCATGTGGATGGAGGCATGCACACATGGCCCACTGCTTATAATGCATCAGGAATCAGGCTCAAATCTCCTCCTGCACCTAGAAATCCTCTGCCTGAACACAAATGCATCCCAGCCTCACTGCAGAAATCTGCAACGATTAATGCTACACACCAGCCCATTACAGGCCTCCCATTAGAATGCACCCAATGACAGAAATGGATTGATTTTGAGTTTTACTTAAAAGTTAACCGAATAGCTGTGCACTTTGCAAGAAAACCACCTCCCTATGGAGCCACTAGACACTCCACACCCCCCCTCTCAAAAAAACCCCAAGCAACAACAGTGCTTTGTATCAGCAGCTACACCCAGGATGGTTGTTAGAAGCGAGAACAAGGGAAGGCTGGTAGCTGCTATGCCTGTCCAGCCAGATTAGATCACTAGCAAGTGTCCCAAGAAAGGCAGGGGACAATACTGTCACCCATTTGTGACGTGGAACATGTGATTGGGTCAAATAAATGTGAAGTTTCAAGAGATGCAAAAGAGTACAATTTCTGGCACCAAAGCCAGAATTTGCATCATCTCAATCACAAAAGGCCGGTCTGGCTGTGCCTCTGTCCCTCCTCTGGTGCAGCTGCAGCCCTGTAGCCCATTGCATTTCCCAGTCAAGGAAGCGAGTCAAGAGCAATGAGAGCCTGCAGCAGGATTTGTTTTACAGCCAAGCTACAGACCAGGACCACTTTCAGGAAGATGCTGTAGTAACAAAGAATAATGAGACTGATTCCTGCTCCAAGGCACCTACAGCTAAGTAACAACAACCCTTCACCCATGACCCATTCTGATACGCTGTTGTCAGTCACTCGAGTTGGGAAAACGTGTTTGCTGTGCACCATTACTCACCCAGCCCTTGGGAATTACAAAGCAAAGTTTGTCTCACTGAGAATGGACCAGCAAAGTGCCAAGGGCTTCTCAGCAGGGGGAAGAGAGCTGACACTTCTGCAGGGGGGGCAAAATAAACCTCTTGCCACTTTTCCAGTATGATTAAATTAAGGCAGATCTATGCCCATGGTATAGATGTTTGTCAGATTTATAAACAGTTACATACCATTTGCATTTAAAAATGAAACTCTTAACAGGCCAATGCTGGAGATCCAGCAGTGAACCCCGAGAGGTTCACACAATGTTTTAAAGGCAAATGCTGTGATCTTTCAATGCACAATAACTGGGAAGTAAAATATATATCAAAGCACAGAACTAGGAAGCCTTGCATCCGAACTGAGAAAAAGCAACACAAAAACATAAATTACCGTCATAAATCTGCCTCAAAACACAAGGAAAAAATAGTATTTAGAATTTCAAGTGTTATCAGTGCCAATAAAGGTAAATTATTTATCTCAGAACGATTTTTAAGCTGACTCAGCATCCTTTTATGACTATGTGCCTGCTTAAAATTGAAATGTCTTCATGCTTGAGAGGAAAGGTACATTAAACACAGCATGAGCACCTACTGTTTGTGATGGGTCTGGTGTGGCAGCTCTGTCCATGGCCTGCAGAGGGTTTGGGAGACTGGACATCACCTTTCTGTGTCCCAGTTTCCTTTTCAGACAACCACCTTAAGGACTTTATTTGATCTTGACCTCATCTGAAAAACCACAATCTACCAGTACCTTGTACCAACCCAGTTTATTACTAATTTTTTCCTTCTTCCTGCAAGTACCCAATTGCTCATTTCAAGGCAAAAAGAGATGTTTCACACCTGTAAAAGCAGCTACCTCACAGCACTTGTCTTATCAGAGCAAAGATGAAACCACACTCAAACACCCTGCAATGAGGATGGGTAGGAAAACAGTTGCCCCATTTCCATCAAAGCAGCCACCCAGGGGACCGGCAACCCAATCTGACCTCCCTCCACAGCTAATCCTGACATTTTCAAAGGCCTCAGGGATGTTGGTACCCAGCTATTAGTACGTGAACCCTCATTCCCATGGGCTTTACTGACAGTCGCAGACTTAGTTAACTGCATCTTCTTGAAATATGAAAATGTGTGGGAAGGAACAGTGAGAACTTTTAAAAATTGCAGTACTTTGATCCTAATTAACAGAGCTGACTGAAAGCAAAATATGTAGAGCTAATTTCACAATATTTTTCCACAATCCCTAGACAGAGCCTTTTTCCTGGCACTGTTTAAAATTAATGAAGTAAATATGTTTGCATATTTATCTTTTCATTACATGGAAACAACAACAAGGAAAACAGATTGAACTGATAGCAAAATTCTTCCACTCCAAAGCAGTCTGGATGTGGTTTTTGTTTCAGGTCATACAATGCAACCCAAATCAAACAAGCAATGCAAGTTCACTGGCCACGTAAGTAATTGGTTTTATCCAATAGAACTACTACAAAATAACTGCTGTAGGAATTGACCCCTTCATTTTATTTTGTCTCTGTGACGAGATCCTGAAATGGCTTTGCTGGAAAACAATATCCTTGCTGAAGTCTAAAAAAACAAATCGTTGTGGGTTGCCCCACATGAGTAACAACAAATACACCATGCTAATTGACTCAGGCAATGGAAAACCAGGAAAGGACACACAGATACGGATTCATTAGGACCCTTGTATTAATTCTCAAAGAGATATCTTCATTTTTTGGAACCTGAAGCCCAGAATCTGCTAACAGAAGCTTGAGAGGTCACTGGTCCCTACACCACAATGTAAACCATACTCTGGATTTTACACAAGTGGGATGGGAGGAACAGAAGAACCAACCTGCAGGACTGAGCTGCAGCTTCAGCAAACTCCATGGAGAGAAGACAGCCAGTTTCCACAAGTCCTGCTCAAAGGTACAGGCAGATTCCAGAGTCAGTGCGAGTGGGATGTAGATGATTAATACATGTGCAGATAAAGCAAGAGCAGAAGCTCAGCCTTGCAAGGATGATAAGCACAGGCAGAAGGCAAGACACCTTCCTCTGGGTTTGAAAATTGTCAGCTTGCCCCCAAATCTAAGCAGGCTTAGCAGCCCCTATTCATTCCCATGGCACACAGAGGGTGGAAACTCCTATCAAGTCCCTTCAGTTCACATGTACCCCATAAAATACCCATTACATGGCTGACTAGGCTTGCTCTGTCCTGGCAGAGCGGGTGAGACAAGACTGCATCTCATGTCAGAAGTCATGTTCTCTTATCCAGCTTTACCTTAACTTCCATGGATACAATAATTCATTAAAAACCAGATTTTTTTTTCTCCAAGGGTCACAAAGGCTAAATAAACGTGATGAATTTCACGCTACTCAATGATTCCTCGTTATGCCTCGATGACTGTATCAATTGCCATTACAAATGCTGAGCACCCACTATTGAAGTGGTAATTAAAAAGGCAAATCGTACCAGGCAGTTGTTCCTCTGTTACCACAGAGCCTGGCCTGGGCTGTTTGCAGCATCGATTACCGGTACTCATACATAACACCCCATGGAAACCCAGATTTCAGAAACTACAGGAGAAAAAAACATAAAGAATAAAGAACTATTATTATCCCCTCTCCATCAGTGCACATTACAGAGGTAACGAGCATGCAGACTTCTTAGCTTTTTGCCTGCCTGAAGAAAAATACGCACAAAACTTTCAACCCTGATGATGGCATTTCAACCATGAGATTTTCCTCTGTTTTCAAGTCTGTGATGCAAGGAGAGAGATCTTGCTTTTGTGAAGCTCTTGCTTCATCTGCTGTACAGCTTTCATTTTGCTTTTTTTTCATTCTTTGGTACTTTGGAGATGAAACTACAGATAAACCATTTCTTTCTTCCCTCCTACATGGCACTATGCAGATGTCAGTTATACCATCATGCACAGAAGACAAAAAAACCCCAAACCCTTCCATGCTTCTCAGTTTGTTTCTGAGTTCCCAGTGTTTTGGGTTTTTTTGACAATGTAGTTTTCTTTTCTTTTTCAGAATGTGAATGAGCAAGATCATTTAAGTGACACTGTGGTAAACAGCATGGTAACTACAAAATCCCTTGCTAATTTTTTTGCCACAAAAGTCTAGGAAATAGAGATGGATCTCAAAAGTAAACATTGTCTATGTGCATAAAAGGGTTTGCTCTTTGAACTGCACTGAGATGACACAGTCATTACTATATGAAAGCATGAACATTTTCTTCTATTTTGCAACAATTGTCAAGCAAGTGAAAGCTTTATTTGATTTCCATTCACACTGAAGACAAGATTTAGTACTCCAGTGGAACAGGCAGTGTCAGAAGGATTTTAAATTGTAATGCTACCACTTTAACATCTTAAAGGCACTTTTTGGAAGATAAACTCATCTGCCTATGATGACTAAATGACACAATAATGGAGAAGAGGTAAAGATTTTCTTATGGTAATAAAAGGGAATACTTCGCCCAGAGAAAGAAAAGCAGAGAGCTACGCACTTCCTAGAAACACTTCCAAGAATCTTTCAAAATGATGGAAAAATAAAGATATACATTCTATTTATACACATAGACTCTACCAGAACTGATATAGGACTAGATTTCTGACAGCAACTATCACTTCAGAGAGGCAACATTAAAAAAAACCAAAAACACTCAGCAGAGTACCTGATGGAAGAACACAACTCCAGGAAGGAGTCAGCAGGTGATGGCCCTGGGATTGTTGAGAGCTGTTAGCCAATGCTAGCACTTCATCAATTTCCAAAAATGCTTAAGTAATGTAGCATAAGTGTCACATCTATGATGCAGAGAAAAAGCTATCCCAGGTGAAAGCCCTCAAGGAGTAACATGAAAAAAACCTGCTTAATACAGAAAAGATTCACTTATATTTCATATTACATGAAGGGCAATTCCTTTGATATTGTCATCTCAGGTCATGTTTAGCAACAGTTCCAGACACAGAGGCACCACCTTAAACCAAAGGAGAATTTGGGGGAAAAAACGCCTATCCATATCTCTTGCAAAACATCTGCAGCTGTGGGGCACTGGAAGCTATGCTCCTAAATCCCTGTCTTACAAAGCCAGTCACTACTATTGTTCCCTTGCACTGAAAGTAAGGTTGCTGCCTCTGCCTTGGGATGTCAATTGTGTAACAATGACAATTCCTCTGGCTTTTGCATCCTTCATTGGGGACATTTCAGAAGGTCCTGCCAAGGCAAAGGTGGGGCACAGCTGCTTGGTGTTACTCACAGTGAACTGCACTTAGTCACTGGTTGTCATACTGGTATCTTTATTTACATACGTAGCTAAAAAAAGATGATAAGATGACAAAACCTGTGTATTTTTCATCCCTGGCTCTGAGGCAGTATCTTGGTTTGGAAGTAAGAAAACCCTGTAGGTGTCTGAGTTTCCTGGGGGAGAGGCAAGAAGAGAATAGTGGTGCATTTTTTTTTCTGAATTTATGCTGTCAAATCTTACTGGTACATCAATACTGATGAGTGGCTACATTTTATAAAATAAACCAGGTGTTTTGAATTAATGACAGGAATGGACAAGATGAATAAGACAGCTGATAAAACCTGCAAACGTTAGGTTTGGGGGCTGGAAAGGCTTTGCTGATACAAGACTTCAAGAATAGATCCCAAGATTCTCCCTGGATTCACCACCAATCGGGATTTTCAGACCCAGTGGAAGTTGGTCTCTGCTCATCCTGAAACTAAAGGTAAAAGTTCTCTTTCTATTGACTCAGAGAGAAGCAGCCCAAGGATTATGGCTCAAAACTGTAACTCCTGTGTTCATGTTAAATAATAATGCAATTTTCCTTACTAAAAACTAAATTGACTGCCACTGCAAGAGCATTAAGTTGCAGCAAGTGCAGCTGCAACAAAGTTCTTAATCTTGACCTTTCAGGAGGTCACAGACACCGCAAAAATGCCACTTCCACATTTTTCTTCAAGAAACATGAGGTCAAAATTAAGTTAACGTGCAGTGAAGAGCATGTCTCAATGTATGTGACCCCTCTCCTGTGCCTGCATGCTCCCCAAACCCAATCCTGAAAAGACCTTGTTCCATACAAATACAGTGTTTATCAGTGCAATTAAACTTAATGGTGTCATAAAGCCAGGGAGCATCTGGAGGTATTGATAAGGTTTCCATTTATGGACACATTGGTGGGGAAATTGCTGGTTATTTTAATATAATGATGCAGCTATTATGGATTAGGGGAGGTTGGGCCTGGGGGCTTTTTTCCTCTGCTTTCAGTTTAACAGTTTTCTATACCTTTAGTCAAACATAGATGTGAGATCACTGGTACTGAATTTCTCCCGGTTTTAATCTTGAAATATGGTATATAAGGAAGGTTTCTCATCGGTTCAACAGCTTGTCTTATCCTGATGCATTGGAATAAAGAGAAAGCTCACTTGGGCCATATGTTTCAGTTGTTCCTCTCACTCCCCCGCTGTCTTTCCACACATACCATGACCGTGGACAACCTCTCCTTAAGTGGGCAAACAAATGGTTTAACTCAGATTTGCACAGTGTTTGCTGACTTGTGTGGGCTCCAGGATCCAACTCAGCTTTATCATTTCAGGCAAACATATTTCTGACTGACACCGTGGTAATTAGAGCAGCTCAATTTTATTAGATTGATGACAGATTAAAGGCCAGGATCTCAACCAGCAGAAATTGGTGTTGCTACCCTGAAATCCATGGTGCTATGCTGATCTATGCCAGCTGCGAGTGTGGCCCCAAGTCTTTTACATTGTTTTGTGCTCCCTTACATACCAAGATTTTAAAAATTTAATGTTTTCAAGCCTGCATGTGTGGTCCCTAATCTACTTGCCCAGTGTAGGACTCAATAACATTCTTGCATTCAGTTTCCACTTCAAATTGTCTGCCTCACCGAGTCATTCATATCATTAAAACAACATAACTGAACTTAAGAGGAACCTTTTAATCCCTTTATAATGAATAGGGAAAAAAAAAAGTAACATCTTAATTTTTTGGGACCTCTGTAGGCCAGTGGACCGGGACTGTCTGTCCTTTATCCTCAACTGAAACTGTTCAGAATGTGTCCCCTTTCTATCTTGCACCCCAATCATGTGCATTAAGTATAGGCTGAACTGGTGCTGATTTCTATTAAGGCAAAACACAAAACCAAAAAGCTCAGATCCAAGATCCACTACCACAAGCCTTATTTAAGCAGCATCCCAATATAAGCACCACAGTCTCAACAACTGAAAGCCCACCAGTGGGGATGTTCAAGCCAACACTATCTCAGGAGAGAACTGTCATTCTTAATCCTGGGGAAGATCCTGAATTAAAGGGAAGCCTCATCTAAATAGCTGTTTTATACTGGATCTTGTGGCCCATCACTTTATTTGAAGCTTTTCAACAGGCAACAGTTACCCACATACCAAACCTCATTCTTTATATAGTTGATAGTAAGATGCCCAGTTATGTGTCAGAGAGCCCAGAGACTCCCCCAGCCTGTCCCCACAGGAGCAAGTAACCTGGATGTGCAGGGAAAAGTGCAAAGGAGGCCTTTTACGTCAGGTGGGCCCATGGCTGTTATTATAACCAGGGACATTAGCAAATTTCATCAAGCACTCATCTGACCTCATGCAAGAGGTGAGCTGCATTTAGTTTCATCAGGGAAACAAAAGAGGATAAAAATCCATTAAAATGAAACAACTGTAAGAGGCCATGGAGACTATCCCATTTATTTGAAGTAGACTTTATATCACAAAACATTTCAAGAGCTTTTCAATGTTTGGTCTATTTTTAAAGACTTTCAGTTAGTCATAGATGAACCTCAAAACATTCAGTGGCTTGATATGGATAAATATGCTTATCCAAGCCTGTGACCTGACATTAAAAAAAGCTGCAGTGATTTCTGCCAGCTGAGGAGGTTAAACTCGGAAACGGCCTCTCTTGTGATGCAGGAGGAGTTTTTGCTGTTACGACTCAAGTTTAGAACAATCCAAAAGAAAGGATCTTTGCCACATGAAAACACCACTCTTATAAATACAGTCTGATCTCTCCAGACAAGCAAAGAATGTTTCACCCAATAATACCTCCACCATGGCTGTAACTCACACTTTAACAACACAGTACCTTTTAAGATGATATTTAAAGCATGTGGATGTCTTTAAGACTGGAAGAATCCAACCCCATTCTTTCAGCAGTTTGTCAGGACCTAGCTTGTATGTAGTAATGCTATAAAACAAAGTCAAGATACTTAATCATTTCAAGAGCGGCAAGAGGAGTCTGCCTTTGCTCCTCTAAATCTCTAGCTCATGTAATGCAAATTCTTATTTACAAGGCTGAAGTACTTCCAGAGTGAGGAGTGCTGTCCTGGGGGGTCAGTGCAACAGTTCTTTATACAAATAACTACATGTATACCTCAAAGAAGCATTTCCCATCAAATTAGTAACACAACAAATAAGCAAATTAAAGCCCAAGTGATGAGCACGCTTTAAAAATTAAGTGACTGATTAACGCCCAAGTCAGAGGATGCTCATCTCCTGGAACAACTCAGGAAATTTGGTAGCAAGCGCCTTAAACCGAACTTTAGGCTGGTTAGTGTCCACTATACAGCAGCACCAGAGCTGTAACTGCTCCTCCTCCAAAAGCTTCATCCACAGCCACAATAAAGCCCCGACACAATGCTCACCACTGGATCAATGGGACCAGGTCACAGGCAATACCCAGAGAACACAACTGGTCCCTCTGAAACTCCAAAACCAGAAGAGAATTCAGACAATTTATAGTTGGAAAACTCATACCTGGAATGCATCAGAATGTAAAGGCAACATTTTCCCCTTGGTTCTCCACATAAAGCCATTTGTAAGGCCACCAGAAAAATACTAAGGGCTAAAATTGCAGCTCCGTTCATTCCAAAACAAGTTTCCAAAAGCTCCCCAGAGCTATTCCATTTTTCAGTATCTCCTGCCCAATAAAAGACAGGTTTGAAACACCAAAAAGACACCTGTCTGCATTAAAAATTAACTACTTGTAAACCTACATACAAATTAACTCTCCTTTTTGCAAAAGCGGGACTTTTTGGCCATGGATCTGTAACTTGTGAATGTTTTACCTGATTTGGGTCATCTTTAGTTGAAAATTTTCATTTGGCCTGACAAATAAAGAACACAAATTTTACAGGAACTTCTGAAGATTTCCACAGCAGAAGAATTCTGAAAAGTTTGGCAACTAGTAAGCCTACCAAATAATTTGTTTTTAAAATTCTGTATTATAAAAATAACAGCTTTATGATCATTTAAATCATTATCATATGGTTGACCATATGAATACTGAGCTGTGTATTGCAGTACATTATTTTATTCCAGCTGGGTGATGGACGGAGCTGTTCGCTGTTTGATGTTGCCACATCTGATATTGCAAAGAAAAAAGTAAATTGTGAGCATGAACAACTTGGCCTAATGCATTGGAAAGGAGATTTTCCCCCTGAAATGCTCTGCTTTTATTGATTTTGAGAATGAAAGCATTGAGGTCCACAGCTTTTTCTTTCCATGATTTTGATGATCCCATCATGGTTAGAATGTCATGAGTTTATCCTTCTCCTTTTGTGCACACAGGTGGGCTTTTATTGGAATTAAGGTCTGAGTATTGAGAACATCCTGTGGCGTTTTCAGCAAGATTTCACCCTGCAGTTTGGATGTTGCTACAAAAAAATTACATATGTGGTAGTTTTCCTTACATTTTTTTTTGAGATTTTCAATGCATTAGTCAGATTCTTCAAACATTCCAGCGTTCTGGTGATCAGCAAATCCATCAGCAAGGCTGAGTGCACGTGGGCAGACAAATGGGGCATTATTTTTTGTCTTCTTTTTAACTTCAGTATTACAGTCTTGATTCACTGTGGTATCATTTTTGCTTCCCAGTTTCCAAGTAAGCCATTAGACTATCTAATATGGCTTGTTATTTAGAAAAGCCAATTTAGGTGATGATTAGCTACTGAATCTATTGTAAAAAACATAAAAAGCACATAGGCATGATTTAAATGTGAAGTCCCATTTTGGTATTAAACCACTCAGCTTCCATTTGACAGCACAAAACTCAGCTACACAAATTAGCCTTTATCTATAATTATACACACGCATTTACCGAAAAATAAATATTTTGAAAGATATTTTCTGGGAAAACAATCTTGAGACAAAACAATGAGGCATTCATATCAGACTCTGCCTTGTTCAAA
Organism: Edolisoma coerulescens; assembly: GCA_013397115.1. Taxonomy (NCBI): domain Eukaryota; kingdom Metazoa; phylum Chordata; class Aves; order Passeriformes; family Campephagidae; genus Edolisoma; species Edolisoma coerulescens. The sequence continues at coordinate 1,480,190 of VWZW01006981.1, read as the reverse complement.
GTAGGTAAAAATGGTATTTTGAGGTATAATTCCTAGGCAAAATGCATGCAGCACAGCTGCTTTAGAATTTGCAGGCTTCTTTTTTTGAGAGAGCTCTCACTCCTTTCATCTCAGGAAACAGACAAACATTTGAACTTAATGGCCATGAAAATGATGTGGCCAGAAGCATCTACACTGCTGAGAACTTGATGTTACATTGCCTAAGCAACTCTGAGTCCCAAAGACACAAGTGGCAGTCACAGCCATCACTGGCTTTACTTAATTTTATTTTTGACCAGCCCTTCTTTTTTTTTCAGTTTTCTCTTCTTTCTTTTTATACATTTCCAGTGGCACACAAAGCTTCTATGCAGCCTCAACACAGGCCTGGTTTTAGTATGACACTCTACAGTGGAACATTCCTTTTTAATTTTAGCTTTAACAATGAAAGTCAGATTTCCAAAGCTGCATCGACAACACAATATTTTGCCAAGTGAATATATTTTTCCCCTTCCTTCTAAAGGCAGCACCATAAAAGCTACACTTTAATAATTACATAGTGCTTTTCATCCAACAATCCCAAAGAGCTTTAAAAAAGGAGCGTATCATTAGCCTCAACTTACAATGGCAGAAAATAAGGCAGAGAGGGATAAATCCGCGCCATTATTTGCATTTTGGGGGAGTATGAGGAACTCTAATTAGATGTCAGGAACAAGTTCTTTGCTGGAAGGGAAGTCAGACGTTGGAACAGGCTGCCTAGGGAAGTATGGTGAAGGTTCTGTGCACTGACTGCGCCCTTGCCCACTGCACAGGGGACACGACTGCCCTGAGGGTCCAGCACAGCCCGATGCACTGTTAACTCAAAAAGTCTCCCAGAGAATGGACTGATGGCAGCTGGGCAAAAAACCTGCTGTAAATGTAGTGCTGCCTTTCTTCTCCTGCACTCCCACCTTTTTGAGGAAGATTAGAGATCAGCAATTAAAGCAGCCAAGCAGCGAGGGTGCAGCAGGCACCATCTACAAATAACTTGCCATGGTCATTGTTACCAGGGGTCAGCTGCAGAATGTTGAAAAGTTAGACTGATAAATTTAATATCAGGTGGCATTTAAGCTGCTGACAGCCTTTTAAACCCACTGTGCTGCAGGATGCTGGCACTTAATTACTGAGATGGTATCAGACCTCACAGCCAGCCCGGTGTGGGATGTATGGGCTTGCAAGCAGAGCCCAACAGACCTTTTTTAATAAAACTTTAAGCTAGAGAAGCTTTGAATACTGGAACCATTTTAGTCCTGCTGCTGCACATAGTTTGGGCAGTCTGTAGCTGTGTCAAACAGGAGCAGAGATCAAAGAAGCGTCCACACCAGCTCCTGCAGCATTTTTCCAGAAACCAGGATTATTCCTCGCTGTTGCTTCATGTAATATTTTGAAATTTATCTTTTTTTTTTTTTACCCTCTTTTTCTCGAAATGCAGCCAACACGTAAAAAAATAGCTCCTCAGAGGGCAAGAACAATTGTCAGGATTGAGATAAACTGTGGAAGGATATGCAGAAGATCAATCATTGCACCCAGCCATAACATGCTCCTGTTAACAGATCTTGCGGTAACCTAGGACAGGTCATTTTCTCAATCACAATTTTTTTTTTTTTTTTAGATAGATGAGCCTGTAGCATGCAGAGGTGAAGACAGCCAGTGTCAAAGACAGAAGGCTCCCAGAGAATACACAGAGATCCACCAGTTTAGACAAATACCTGTTGGCCCATCGCTCAGCTGTGGACCAGACCACCAGCTGCCACCACTCACTGCCAACTCTCGCTGCACAAAGATGGGGTTTGGCAAACCTGACTGCTACAAATCACAGAACCAAAACTGGCAGTCTCTGAGCACCTCTGCTTCTTATTGCCTGGATGCATCCAAATAAAATCAAACCAAGTCAAACTGGGACAAGGCATATGAGTCAAGGGAGAAAAAGCAGAAGGTTTTAACCCAACCAACTTGCTGTTTCAGTGAGGAGAGACCACAAGTTCTCGAAGTACAGTGAATACTGTCTTTAGGAAGAAGTTCAAGTACCAAGGGGATGGTCAGCAATACAAAATAACTAGACTACAAAAATTAATAGTGTCAGGCTTATTTGAATGTGTATTTGTAAAATGCATTTAAAATAAGGAACTCCTGAGGGAAAACTATCAAAAAATATGTATTTAGATATGAGGCCAGGAAAGACATCAAAGGAGTTTGAGATTTCTTCCACTCCACCCAAGAATATCCAAGGAATATAGTTCCAAAGCACAAGGCACAAGTGCAATTGTTTGTTCAGGTGCTGGTCACAGCCCCGTCAGTTTTGTTGCTGTAACAGTACTACAAGCCTCAAGTAGCACCAGCAAGGGCAGCTGCTGACCACCAAATGGCAAATAGAAATATTTAAAAATGTGTTGTAGACAGATGACCAGAAGAAATCAAGTTGCTACTTGCCATGCAACAGCAACAGAGCACCCCAGTACTCAAGCAGAAGTCAAGCTTTTAAATAGCAGAAGTTTTAAGATTTTAAACTAACTCCTTTCATTTTGCCTTCACTCAGTCCAAGGAGTACAGACATGGCTCCAGTGGCTCATTAAGCCATTCCAGCCCAAGCCCTTTGCTGTGCAAAGATACCCTTATTTTCCGCCACTGCTTGTTTTGATAAACCCATTCTGTATCAGAAGTGTTGATGTTTGGAACACTGGAGGAGTTCGAAGAGCAAATTCATTAAGCTCTATGAATATGGAGAGGAACTGAGTAAATTTGATACACTGGCAAAAGGAGAAAAGGGATCAGAGCACAGCCACCAAAAACCTCATTTTGAAAGCACCCACGAGAGCCATTGGTTTGCACTATTACTATATAAAGATTTTTTGTTGTAATGGGGATATCTGAAATAGTGCTTAGTGCAGTGAGACACACTTTAACTTTACAAAGAATGTTACAACAGGCAACTATTTAATAAGGCTGCTAGAGGATCAGGTCAGCAGGTAATTCACCAGGAGTGAGCCACTTTTAAATATTTCACTAAAAGAACACACTGAGATAATAATATCTCATTTATCAGCTTGCCCTTCAAGATGCTATGGCCCTAGTATCTCTTTTACAATGAAGCAGACCTTTTATCAGAGAAAGGTCCTTCAATTTAAAGACCTCCCCATGGTGCCAGTGGGCCATTTGCAGCTAGAGATGCAAAGAGTTCTATGTATGAAAGCAACTTTTGGGTAGCATTCAAATCTCCCCTTGCTGTATGTATCAGATACAGCCAGAAGCAACACCTGAAAAGCCATTTCACACACTCCATTATCAGCTTCTACTTTCAGAGACTCTCATTTCCATTTCCCAAACTTTAAATACTGTGGATAAAATCTCCTACAGCTGTTCTCTGACCCTCCTTAAGAGCTTCAAGGCAGGGCTTTGGGAGGAAGGTAGAACTTTGAAATTTTGGCGTGTTCCTTTGCTCTCCCCTACCTTTTAAAAAACACTACAACATTAAACTAGAAAAAAAGCACCTGCTAAAATACAGTGTCCCAAATACAGCACTTCTGAGCTACCAAAGCCTGCAGTTCAGCTTGCTCAGACAGCTTTTGTTTCTCTTTGTTCCTGTAGGTATTTCTCAAGAACTCTTCCATCCTGAAGTCGGACCTTCTTATATCCCTTATAAAACCCATTTCCCACTTCATTTAGGGAGCATCAGAGAGTAACAAATGAGGCAGAGGGTTATCAGAAGGAGAAAGCAAGATTGGGCAAGAGGAAAGCTCCTATGTTACACATCTATTTGACAAGACTTGCCCAGATAATGGCAAAATATCATGTGTAAAATCTTCAAATTATGGCAGCATCCATTCCTAACCTTGGAATCCAAAATTCTCCACAGGGGCATGTCTATTCATCCCTCAGGCAGAGTCTGAGCTAGGGAAATGCCTCATAGATGGTGCCCTAGAAGGAATGCCTCAAAATACAAGCCTACCAACACAAAGCTGAATTTTCCAAAAAGACTTCTGTTGGTATAACAAGCTCCCTAGTGCAGGTAATGGTAACTTTTCAATTTCCTCTTATATAATTTGGAAATTCAAGTCAATCACGCTCAGCTTGTTAGACTTTCCTAGAACTGCCATGAATCCAGCAATATTCCTTCAATAGTGTAATGGTACTTTATTTTAGTTAGGCTGGCAAAGCTCCACAGGCTAGTTTCTCTCCATCTCTTTTCCAGGGATCCTATTATCCAAACAATGAAGCAGAAACTCTGCAGCTCAATGTACTGAATGGACATCTTCATCTGTGAAGAAGAAATGGGGTTTGATTCCCCATGCGATGAACTCGCTGATACTGTAACACAGAGCAGCTCAAAATCAAACTGCTCTGCCTTGGAGAAGCAAAAGGAAGATGAATAGAGGTCACTAATATTTAGTCACCAAGACCTTTATAAAAGTCAGAATACTTGACTGCAGTGACCCAGAAAGGCCACTGAACTAATAAAACAATAGAATCCATGAAGTATGAGAAAGAGGAAAATGGAAAAAAATTGAGAAGGGTCCATCCAATCAAATGATAACCAAAGGAGCTGATAAGGGGAATTAACTGCTCTGTGTTGTACCCTAATAACCCAAAGAAAATCTGAAACGTCAAATAATGAGAACAGCAGGGCTCAACCTTCATGTCCCCCAAATCACATGCAACTAAAGATGAGTTCTTTCTAATGGGTAAGAAGCTGCTTAACAGAGTGATGATAAAACTAGCTCAAGTACTCGCATTCCAGCCTCACTCTGGCTTTCTAAACCCTTTCCGGCTTCCCAGTGGTTTGTCACTGTGAGAATACTTTCTGGGACATTCATCTCCCTCACAAAACATCATCTCATCAGCAGGTAATGTGTGACATCCTCCCTGACAGTCCCAAGAGTGAAGGGAAAGATTTAATGAGCACAGACTCATAATCACTTCCTGATTAGGACTCAAAATGAGTTGACTTCATTTTCACCAGGAAAAAAGAAATAAATTCAAGTCTTGAAGTAGAAAAGGCAAAGGACAGTTTTAACTCATGCATCTAAATGTAGTAAACCTTTGATTTCCCTTAAGAGTTTAGGATGACAGATTATCACACACTAAAATATTGCCTTGTCAACACCAGGACACTTGTCCGCTAAACTACATTCAATACACATCTTTAACCAGCACTGCATACTCTGCTACAGCCCATTCCCAGCTTCTGCTGCTGAAAAGAACTCAGATCCCTCAGTCTAAGCCTCAGGGGATGTCTCAAGCCTCAGGCACTTGCTGTGGTCCATGCAAGAAACAGAGGAAGAGGAGACTTTTTTTTTCCCCCCAGTCAAGTCCCCACTCTTACCAAGGGCTCGCATTCTGGTGCTGAATTGTCAGCGTGCCATCACAGCAATGACACACTGTTCATCACCAGGCAGTGCTGACAGAACTGTATTTCCAACAGCACCTTCTACATGACTATTATTCAGCTGCTCCCTATTCATTTAAATTAATGTAAAAAATCAACACCAGAGAGTTCTCAATGTGAGCAATAAACCCACCAAAGACTTCTGGAAAACCTGTACCCAAAGAAGATGCAAACACACAGGGGGGAAAAAATGAGCAAATTTACTTTTTTCCCCATTACGTCATGATCTCAGTTACAGAGTTCTTTCAGAGCTTTTACTTTTTGTGTGCCTCACTCTCATCTTCACATGCATTAACAGGCAGTGTTGCACCCTAATGAAAACAAAACACATTAAAAAATCCCCCACAAACAAACTAAAACCTCCAATCTGCAATGGATTGAGTGTTTATTCAGGCAAAAAAAGAAGGTGGTAATACTGCAGATTCCAGGTGGGACACTACCTCTGTTTAGGTAGGCAAAGCAACAAGCTATTTTTCTATACAGTGAGTGATATCCACAGCCATATTCCAATTGCTGACAGAATGACATTATTCATCTAGCAGGGTTTTTTCCCTATTTCAATATGGAACATTTTCAGAAAATATATATAACAAAGTCATTTAGGCACAGCTCACTTAGGGCTGACTTGACACAAATTTAGTCAGTAATTGCCTCGTTGGCCTCAAACTGCTGGGTCAACTATTTTTCTTCTTGGGTTTCATTTTCTTAATGAATCCTTTGAAAGTCTATTTAGAAGGAAAAAAAATTCAATCTCTTCCAAGGAAAAGAGTGGGTGTTCATGATACTTTATATCAACTAAATATTACATAGTTTTTAAGAAAAAGTTTGACTTTAGTTACATGGACTCTCCAGTTCATGACATTTTGATGTTTGTAGTTCAAAGCAAGTGTAAGCATTTGTATTACACACACACGAGATATATACATCCCATGCAACCATGTCAATGTAGGCCATATGGATATTAACATATTTATGCAAATATGCTAATCTTACTTTAAGGAGATACAATATCTGTCCATGGGTAAAATCAGTGGGGGTGGGGAGAATCAACCCAAGGTTAAACTATCACCCTTCCTTACATAAGCTTTTCTACTAAATCTCAAACATGCTCAAGTAATAATTTTGAGGTGACACTAACTCTCCCAAAGGAAAAGGGGTTTTTTTCCACCAGAAATGGATAGATTTGGCCAAGCCATCTTCCACAGGTCGATCCAGCAATAAAAAATAAAAAATCACTAGGAAAAATATAGGAAAATCCAGTAACTTTATTTTAGGGGAACAATATTTACTACAGCCATCATTGCCTGCTTCATCTCTAATTAATGTGAAATTGCAATAGAAATTCTGTCCAGTCTATGTAAATTTGAAAACTTGCTTTAAGCATGTCTTTGCTTCCACATTTGTCTACAGCTGAGATTCCTGAAGACATCCTGCACAGTCTAAGCCAGTACATGCCTCCAGATACAGCTCAACAGACCAAGAATATTTTTCCTACTTCTCCAGGTTTTGTTTTTCAAGTAGAAGAAACTCGACTCTCATACTAAAGGATGAAAAAAAGGAAGAGTAGGATATTTGATCTGTTATTTTCTAGCAGTCAGCTGGAATTCTACTGTATATGGTCAAGAGGAGGGGGGACAGAATCTTACTCGTGTTCAGAACAGCAACAACAGCTCAGGATTATCTACAGACAGAAAGACCATATAGGATTAACACAGTGAACCAGTCATCATGCTTACCAGAATATTCAAGAGCAAAACATTCAGAGGATTTCAGGACGGGATTTAGCACAATTTGACTGAGAATAGGACCACATTTTGAATAGGCTTTATTGAATACCACAGCACCCAGCACCTTTTGGCCAAAATGACTTGATGTGCATTGATTTCAGAAGCATTTCTTGTGCAACCATGTAAAGACTTGGTGCACTGGAAAGGATGGAAAGCTGGCAGAAAGGTGTCTGTGCACAGGCTCCAAAGTGCAGGCAAGAGCCTTCCCTGCAGCATAGGAACTTCTAAACAACTGAAACTTAGAGTAAGTGCTGTTACTATCAGATGCAGAGTCCAGAGCCCAACACCATTCAATCAGCTTCTGCTTCTGAATTAATGGCTTCATTGTTGCTTTTTACCTTTATGCAACAGTGACTGCTATGACAACCTTACCTGTGCTAGCGGTTGTCAATAATGACAAAAGGGATACTCTAAGTTTCATACTGCAGGTTGGATTATCTGAATTGTGTATTAAAAAAAAAAGAAAGTGTATTAAAAAAATGTATTAAAAAAACCGTGTATTAAAAAAAAAAAAGAAAGCCATTCAACTGGAAAAGGGTTATTCCTGTTACGGCTGTGCAACACTTCAACAGCGGGGAGCTGAAATGCTCCTGGAACAGCTGCCTGTGCTCCTTCTCACAAACACTACAGCAGTTTCCCTGAAGGAAGCGAAGCATCATTCTTGGATCTACATGGATCCACCACTGCTTCCATCTGACAGGACTTAGCAGTAGACAAGGATGAGTGGAAACAAACTGGCAAAGGAGAAAACACTCCCTGTGCTTCTGCTCCACCAAGTGCTTCCTTGCTCTCTCCAGACCAAAGTTACTCCTTGATATGATTTCCCACATTGCAGGAGGAGCCACACAACAACAAGCAAGCAACAGGTTCACATCCCTGCCCTTTGCTGAGCCAGCCCCTCTAACAGAGGAGCCCTTCACATAGGCTGCAGCCTCCCAGGACCGAGCCAGCCTTTGCATCTTTTGCTCATTTTTCCTTGGGCTCTGCAGAGTAGAAAATAAGCATAATTAACAACATAAAGCTCAAGATGCTGAACCTGGTAGTTCAATTTAAAAACAAGCTCCAATACCTTCATGCCATGGAGGTTTGCTAGAAGTCTTATGAATTGTCTGTGTGATGAGCACTGCCTTAAATATTTTTTGGCTGCAAATTCCAGCTGCTACACTTATAAACCATTCCCATTCATAGGCACACAGACTGATAGCCAAGTAGCCAGAGCACGGCAAGGACAGCAAACAGATCACAAGTGATAATGCTGCTGATGTTACACGATACATAACCGAACCCAGCACACCCCAGCAGTGCCTGGACAGCACTCTCCAAGTACCACTGGCACCCCCAAATAGTCACTCTCACAGCTGGCCAGTCACTAACAGCCTTTATTCATCTGCAGCCTTGGCCAACCTTTGAGCAGACACACGAGCTTGTCCATATTACACACTCTTAGTTTATTTTTCTACACCCTTTTCGGCAATTTACACAGCAGCAAATGATCAAAGGTGCACAATGACTAAATCCTAATTCATGGTCAACTTGGCCATTCATCAACAGAAAAGGGATACATAGAAAGGCAGCTGCAATATGCGAAGCTGCTGCAGCCACTGGTCATGCTTCACCTGTCCTGTGGGCAAATTCAGCTGATCACTCTTCATCACTATTAACCTACTGATATGTAAAAATAAATAAGTAAAATAATTCAAGCCTTGCTTGCAAATTCATCTGAAACTCCCAGCAAAAAAAAAAAAAAAAAAAAAAGCAAACCCTTCCCAGTGTTACTGCAGGCACAAATGACCAGTTAAGTTAGCTCTAAAGGCAAATATTCCATTTTCACTGACAGATGCAGTGTGCCATAATACGAATAAGGAAAAAAGACCCCTTTCATTCTGCTAACAAATACAGTATAGCATGTCACAAATCACAAGGGAAGCGGACAACACAATGACAGCAATTAAATGGGTGTCTTTTTATTAAGAAATACATGTAATAATGACTGAATGTGTACACTATCCCTCCCCCAATCCTTCAAGAATTACACTGGCAAACATGGCTGTAAGTGTTTAGGGATGTTACTTCTGTTAGATAGAAAACTATCGTAAAGGAAGGGTACATCTAGCCAGTGCAGCAGGATACACACAAAAGCAGAGATAGATGTTTTGTTTGGTTTTATACATGTTGTACACCTTGTTTATTGCAATTCACTCAGCTTCCCTAACTCATTCCCAGTCGATGTGTTTCTGGAGAAGCCTGAAAAAAATATGCCCCTTTTTAACTCTTTCACTGCTGAATTCCAACTGAGACACCATTCCTGCCTCCCCCCTCCTTGCCCTCTGCCCTGGTGACCCAGACTGCTCTCGGGAGATTCACTTCCCAGCCCTCACACCTGCTTCGTTTGGGGCAATATTTGCAGAAAAAAAGGACCCTTCTGGCCTTGAGATGCCTTTAAACTGTGACCAGCCTGTCTGAGCCTGTCCCCTCCTCGCTTGCCAGGGCCAGCACAGGGCATGGCTGCCCTGCACCCCGTTCCCGGCAGTGACCCCGGGGAGGAAGCGCCGGTTCTCGCCTCCCGCTTTCCCTCCGGCGGAGCCGCTGCATTTCCAGCCTGGATGAGTGCATCCCTCGCGGGGTCTCCTTCCTGCCCCCTCCCCGGCTGAGCCGCGGGAGAACAATGCGGGGACAGACATTTAGCAACACCTGCTGTATCGCATTAATATGCACAGGGATGTATTGATGGTTTTTCCCATCCAGCACTAAGACCGCATTGTTCGGGGTGATCCATCGGTGGATCGCTCCCCCCCAGCGCCGGCCCCACAAGCCCCCTTCTGACATGTCCCCTTGTCTCCCAGCCCGGGCTGACGACCACGTTTAGGAATGTACTTCATTAAATCGGAGCTGCCCCATTCCAACCTGCAATGCGGAGGCAGTACAAAGCCAGCGCCACGCTTCCTCCCGCATTTCTTTCAAAAGCCCCATTGTTCGGCAGGCATCTGGTCCTGATCTCAGCCTATTCGTGCCCATTGACCCCGCTTTTCGCAGCACACCCGCTCGCCAACGGGCCTCACGTAAAGCCTGCTTGATGAATTAAAAAGCAGTACTAGCCATCTGTCCTCCCAGGCTGGGCTCGGGCTGCCAGCCCCGCTCCGCAGCTCCCTTCCCAGCCCCACAGCCTCCCCTCGCATCCCAACCTGCGGCTCAGGGACCGCTGCCTCCGCTCACTAAACACACACCCAGCTTAGCACATTTGCTGCTTTTCATTCCTTACGTTAGCATCTAGGAAAGAGGGGCGGAGGGGGGGGGAAGAGAGAGAGAATACAACAGAACATTCTCACTTGCCTGAGTCCTTCGAAATTCAAGCACAAATACAAGATTAATCCTTCCTTTGTGAGGTCTTGTCTTTAAGTCGTGGTATGTAATGATCCTCAGCACTGCAGCAGAGGGGAATAAAAAATGCAGGGATCATAAGCAGGGGGAGGACAGGGCTTACTTACATCAGGGTTTCTGCCACATGACAATAGGTTTGAGAGGGAAGAATAAGCTGGCAGCAGCAGCTGACAGTGCAAAAGGGAGAATGCAGAAGCCTGCCTTTTATATTATTGGTGACATTTCTAACACATGACAACAATTTCCATCTGTATTTAAGCTGGGAGTGTGAGGAAAAGAGCATTACATCACGACTCCTCTATTCCTAGGGGCTGTGGAATATGTAGGCCAGAGGGATTAAAAAGCACCTGTGTATGCTGGAGATCTGAAATACCACAAGGCAGATTTTCCCCCCTCTCTTCTTTCTCCCTTACCCTTTTTTTCTCTCTATCACCTGCACTGAGCTGCTGTTTGAGAATATGCCCAGGGAAGTGCAAAATGGTATTGTCCTAGTTAGCAAGGCTCAAGCATGGGGGAACGATGCAAATACGTGTTTGTGGCTCTGTCTCTCTCTCTCTGTAGGAGACACAGCACTCATTTTTGCAAGCAATCAGACAGAGTACAGAGCATCTTCCTGTTTTCTGCTGTGCTTGTCCCAAGGGCTTAGAGTTTCTCTTAAANCAACACATGCCTGTATCTTTTTAAAAGTAAATATCCAGAACAGGGGCCAAAGATATTTTGGAAAAAGCACTTGACTGCTTCAGAGCCAGCAGGTGTGCCTCTTGGACGCTTTCCACATATCTCACAGGACACGATTGCTTAGATGCAGCTCCGAAATCCCAGGAGACTCCAGCCTTGCAAGGAAACCTGCTCCCCTGCAGCTCCAGGGCTGCTTTGCTGGGGCTGGTGCAGCTACACTGAGACAGGCAGGGACATGGGAATCCCGAGGATGGCATGGGAAGCACTGGTGGGGTGGGCACAGGGCAGTGTAGGGCCACTCCTGCCACTGTTCCCATGGCCCAGTGGGTTCAGCACCAGTTCTGCTCCTGGAAAAAGCAGAATTTTGACCCACACCAGCCATCGCTGGCACAGCAGCTCTGTACAGCTGTGGGCACAGGGCACAGCTCACAGGTTCACATCACCTGTGTGAAAGGGCCAGGCAAGGGAAAACATCATCCTCTCACACCACCAAACCCAGCAGCAAAAACAGACACTGCTCTTGCTGACGTACCCAGTCCTCCAAAGTGCTTGAACTTGGTAGGGGCAAAACACCACTGAGAGCCAGCAACCCTTGCATTACCTTTATAAGAGACATGGCCACACACTAACAGGAGATTGGCCTGCTTATAAACAGTCTTAAATTTATGGGACATAAGTATTTTCATGAAAACACCAGCTGGGCCAAAGTGCTGGCCCATTATATGTCTCTTGTTAAAAAGAAAAGCCAAAAATTCTTTGCTCAAGATCACCTTCCTAATCTTTCAACACTGGCCTCTTTGAGCCATAGATGATTTTTTGGGTATATGTCTGGTCAACTCACAGCTGCCATGGGAACTCCAAAGCCTCTGATAATGTTGGGTTTGGAATACTGCATACAGTAAATCTGAAGACTGCAATACGAAAATAAATTACTCCGAATTCCTCGCCCCTCCTCTTCATGTCCACAAAACAAAAAAATCTGCATGAGCCACACTGAAACTCTCTTAACCAAACAAAACTTCAATGAGGTAGTACCTACATGGAACATTCCAGAAAAAAAGCCTCTTTATTAAAAAAGGAAGTGGAGCATTTTACTTTAGATTAATTCAGAGACGCAGCTCCCCAATCATTTATGGAAACTCTTTCATAAGATTTAGAAGAGGGGAAAAAGGAAACAATGAAATTACTTATTTTTAATCTGGAGTTTAAAAGCTTTTTTCTTTCAAAAAAAAAAGTCCCACACACAAAGAAAGAAACTCAATGCAAACGTCTGTTTCTGTATCATGAAAGTCCCTTCCAGCACCAGAGTAATCAATTTCTCAGAGCTTGTGTGGTCTACAGCAAAAGCCAAAGAAGGTATTTAAGTTTATACAGCCTTCAACATTTTGATGGCTTGCTTTTGAAATACAACATGTTTATATTTTATATCTTTTTTTTTTACAGTTAGTTATGTCTTAAGAAAATGGTTGCTCTCAGTATAAAAAAACCAGAAAGAAGGGAGAATAAATGAAATTCAACCTGTGTTTGAGCTGTTTGCCCATTCTAAAATCAGAGTAGCTCAAAGTTGCACCATGAAAAACTATTACAGTTGTAATTACAGCTCTCATCATTATATTATAGCCAGTCTTAATTTAGCATCAAACACTTTGGCTCATATGAACAGAGAAGAAATATTAAATAAGAGTGGTGCTCCAAACACCAAGAGCTTATTACCAGATAAGCATCCCCAGAAATTTACAGGAACAGCAAAGCAAATACTCTGTCAGATGTAAGAACTCTCTAGCTTTTCTAGAGCTGAAAGTCATAAGCAAATCATAAATCACTTCAGGCTGGGGAAAGGAGTCTTTGTCGTTATGGTAACCCCAACTTCCCACCATGAAAGAAGGCCATCTTGAGACAAGATATTACAGCTGGGATTTAACTCACAGGGTGGAAAAAGTGTGAGATAGAGCACTCTTGTAGGTAGGAACAAACTTCTACAACAGACTTCTCATTCTTTCATCAGTACATTTTGGATCCAATTCACTTACCATGCGGGAACAGCAAATGGGGAACAAACTGTGAATTCAAATAACTGTAAACTCAGCAAGATGTGGAAATAAAACACAGATGGTGCACTTCAGATTAAGGGTCAGCATTTCAGCCTCACTTTCCACTTTTACATTGTGATAGGTGATGTATAACAACCACCTTCTCCTCGAGACAGCACTCTAATTAAACCATGACTCACTTAGGAAAACAAGAGGCAAGTGATACCTCCTTGGAAGCCTCCTGCCAGTCGAGAGGAGCTAAGCTTACTTGGGTTAAGCTGCGGGTTTGCTGCTTGAGGATTAATCTTTAGGAGTGGAAGTTGTCTCCGCCAGACAGACGTGGCTGACAAAAGTTTCTTCAGCATTTCCATCGTCCTGCACGCTACAGCAGGGCTGCTCTGCCTGGCAGGGCTGCGCCCAGTACCCACATGGTCCCCTCTTCACCACCTACACTTCCAGTAAGAGTTTGCAGAGGTTGCTCTGATACCTGTTTACAAAAGCCAAGAACACAACCCACTGCTGCCAACATTCCCCACTACCAACCCTTAGAAAGTGCTCAGTCCTAAAACACCTCTGCGGGTCTGCATCCTGCTTGCCTGAACACTGGGTTAATTTCATTCTCTCAGACCCATTTTGTCCAAAATCCGAGGAATGGAATTTAGGATGACTTTATCCTGGCTATGAAGCGTTACTTGCATGCCCAGGGCCCTCTAGAAAAGGGTCGTCTGCCTGTAAGCACAAGTTCAAAGAAGAAATAAAGGAGTAAGTACAGATTAGATGACAGAAGAACTGTAAATCTATAGGAGCTTGAAATGCCAGATAGAGAGGAGCAGTAGTGATTGTAAGGTGATTATTACCTTCAAAATATGCCGGAGGTTGTTTATCAGATCAGAGTTAATGAGGGAGAAATCTAATAGAACTATAATATTAAATTTACCACTTTAATGGTATCATCAATGTTCTGTAATGTGGGCAATTTACAGAATGTCTGTCAGTGTGATTCTCCAGTGTGGTTAGTTACACAGGAGCAGCACTATTGCATCTCATCAGCTTTTCCCTTCCAGAAAACACTGGGCATTTTGCAGAGGATTGCTAAGTGAGACAGCAGTCTATATCGTTAAAATTATGGAAATGCAAAAATGGGAAAGATATTTAAGAACATGATGGGATGTTCACATTCCTGGAAGAACTGTGTCCAAGCTCTGCCCCACTGTTGAGTCCAGCACTGCCATGTAGTGTCCTGCTGGGTTTTCCATGACTCTCTTTCACATTTTGCAACACTTGCTGCTCTCCTCAAAACCTTCAAGATCTGGATTTAGGAGAACTGCTAATAACCTCACTATTCAAGCACGTTTTCAGCTCTCCTGTGTTATCCTCCTCTGAACAGAAGAAAACACTAAAAAACTCACACCCTAGAAAAACATGAACAAAGATGGTAGTAAGGGCTCATAAATCAACACTTAAATGAAAAGAGTCAAAACACCCAGTTTCAAGGTTTTGATTACTAATTCAAAAGACCTGTGAACAGTAGGAGATGGTAATGCTGTGTTTATTAATAGCCATCTCCTCATGTATTCAAGGAAGAGTTCACTAAAAGCAGCAGTTTCTTAATGTGGAGTTCCTCCTTCCCTGAGCATCTGCTCCAGCCCCTCAGTTCTGAGGTTTGCCAGTTCAAATCCCTAATACAGCAAAGATCACCAGCACATTCTTAGCATATGATAAATGTCCCATTAAGTAGCTTTAAATTTTGGTACTTGAGTTTCCATGATGGTCTAAGATAAAAAACAAAGTATCATCAATGTCTTTAAATAGCCTTTTTATGGGCCTTTCACCAACATCAACTTTTGTATACTCTTTTTTCCTCTGGTAAATGAAGAGTTAAACCTGAAGTTCAGTGAAAAAGTGCAGGTAGTGAATGAATGATGAAGTACGAAATATAATTCAATAGCAGGTGATACTTCCAAAGGTCTTTGATGAGGTTTTCCTCCATATTCAGCTCGAAAAAGACCATACAAGAAGAGCTGCCAGATCACTATCCACCTGATTACACTGTGATACACATCTCATTTTGAAGATACATTAGCCTTTCAAAGAGCCATTTATTAAACATTTCCATTTAAATAAAAAATTTTCACAATCCTCAGTGAAACAGATGTATTCCCTCTTAAATCACTAATTAAGAGCAGTCTGGGACATTACAAAGCCCTTTAAAAGGAATTCAGAGAACTAGTGTCCCCCTTATATAAATCTGTTCTGGCAATGACCCAGGAATCTTGACTTCATAACTCAAAGCTCTAATTATTCAAGAGAAGATTATAAAAAAAAGGATACATCTAGACTGTTAAGACTAACAAGAAAGATTTATTTTTCCTTCAATAGGGGCAGAACTACAAATATTTGTTCTATTTTTTCTACCTTCTTATTCACTTGGGGTGGGGGGAAGGAAATCAGTGAAGATGAATTTACAGAGTTATTCCCAGTAAAGGTACTGGATATGACTCTCCCCAGAGAAAACCAGCTAGCAGAATCTAAACAGCTTTATAAATGATTACACGGCTAATCGCCTCTCTGCTGAAATAAAGGCAAAAAGGATTTAGAGGACAAATACAGCACACTTTATGTGAGGAAGCATGTAATGTTAAAAAAAGGATAACTTTGAAGATGAAATGTGACAACTCTGCATCCTCATCAAAACCATCAGGAGCTGGCATCTGCCACTGCCCCCCTGGGCTCAGAGAGTGTCACGGTAGCAGGACGTGTGACTGGGAATCACACAGGAAACTCCTCCTCTACAATCCCACTGGTATTGCCCACACTGTATTGCAGGTATCACACTGGACCAGAGGAATATCATATAAATGTGATTTACAGGTGTTCCTTTTTAAATACTGACATCTTTGATGGAAAGCACAGGATTTTTGTAACGGTGAAACCACCAACACGCCCAAGCACAAACATACCTATACAGTGACGGATGCTTTCTGGAGGGAGTTAACCATGAAATACCAAATGTGAAGCCCAAATGCAAATGTGAGTGGAAAGGCAGGTTAAAGAACAGCTACACATTTAATTTTACCTAATTTTAAAACAATCCTTTTGCTTGGAACACTCATTCTCTTGCTTTGTAGCATAATCAATACACTGAAACCCTTGAACAGATGCATGTTGATAGTTGAAAAGAAATCAAACTGCCTAGAAATCAAAAGCTGTGGCACTGCAGCCATCACAAAAGATCTTATCAGGACCCTGGGACATCATATGAAAAACTGTGGCAGTACAGAGGCAGTTTCGAAGTAAATAATGTGGAGTAACTCATCTCCACCCCCTTCAACCTCCAAACAGCAGTACCTGCTCTCAGGTCTGATTTACTCTCTGCTCTCCCAGAGACTCTCACCTTGGAAGCCTTTATGTTTTAAAACATATGCACAGACATTGTTTGCACTACACCTAAATATCCACTTGCAGCTGCTTTGCCGTAGTACAAAGCAACTGCGCTGGAAAACCTGCGAGATTAAGTACACTGGGGACTAACAAAGAAAACAAAGAAAGCTGGCCGTGTAATCTCTTCCCACACTTCTTACCCAAACCTCCTTTGGCAAGTGGCATGGGAGAGCATGTAAGGCTGAGCTCCTCCGCTTTGTACTGTTCTCTGGTGCCTCATGCAATTCCAACTGGGTGTACAGTGAAATACAAAAAAAGCTATTCCTCACAAATGGGGAAGCAGATGGAGCAATATTTGCTATCATAAGCGCTTTTATTTCCAAAATTAAAAAGCAAAACAAACAAACCCACCCCCAAACAGTAGTTTCACTGGCACAAAATGTGCTATTGATTAGAAAGGACAGACTGGATGGAAAAAAGGTCCTGAAGTCTTCTAGATTAAACAAAAATGATTGTCTATAGAAAGGAACTAAACTACAGAAATATTGGCCCTGTTGCTCAAAACAGGGTATTTTTCTCTCTTTTAAAAGTGAAAACACATCTGGTTCACTAATAAGTGAAAGAATTATATCCTTGAAAACTGCAGGGGACACTGCTGCAATTTGGCACTCCCTGGAACACAGCTATAAGGATTTTGTAAAGTCAGTGGTTGTACTCAGGATACAGTTGCTGCTGAAAACACAGGAAAAATTAAATGTGAATATACTAGCTGGCATGGAAAATATACCTCATATTATACAGAGCTAGATTAACTCACAAGCAAATATTCTTGAGAAAAATTATCTTTACACACTACTGCTATCCATATGTTGCAAGCCAGTGATAATGCCACTACTTAAAAAGTATTTAAAACTTTTTCCTAACATAAATCTTGTAAAACAATTAATTATTTTTTATGTGTTAGAAAAGAGTCTGCTGCTCCTCACCTCATCGGTGTGGGCCTTCAAATGAATATTTCATGGACCCTGCAACTATTTCTCATTACAAAAGCAGAATTACACCTCTAGGAAGAGAACTGCAACAAAAGGTACTTTGATAATAAATACATCTGCAGGTCTGGAAGGCTTTTGAGAATTCAAGAACATTTGTGTACATAAAATGATGATTTATTGCCTGGGAAGAAAACTAATGTGCACTGTCAGTGATTCTGTTTATCTTTAATAAAAATTAGTAACTAAAAATAACTTCAACATTGTAACTCAAATATCCACACATGTAAAAACGCATTCATTTGTAACATAAAGGTCTTTATGCTTCACTTCAGCAATTTTTCCCAGTATACTGATACACTTTTATGCTCACTATTCTAAAGAAAAGAACCTTCTGTAACCTGGTTTGCATATCCCTTTTATCAATTCATTCTGAAGTTCAGAAATACTTATGGGGGAACCCAGAGCTACAGGACTTTAAAAACTATCCTGAGAAATCACCTAAGTCTGCGCATTTGACAGGAGTTTCATCACACCCCAGCCCATTTAGTCTCTCTAGTCCTCCATTACCTGCAGATGATGGTAGTTATGCACAGGACAGCTTATTCAGCTCCTGGAGAAACTAAACTGCCCTTTGGAAGTTCATATATCCATGAAAATCTTTAATGCAGATAGTAAGCTTCAATGTGCAGTCTACAATCACTTACTAAAGTTTGTCCTATCATACTGTGAAGTTTTGTTGTTCAATATTACTGGTTTTGCCTAGAAAGGAGACTTTTCCTTTGCACCAGGAGATCGCTTGGAATAAAGAAACTTACTCTCAAATTTCCCATTGAAATGTGAGAGAGCTCAGGCCAGCCAGGTGCCTGGGTGTCATTGGCTTTTTCTGAGCCTCCTCACAGATCACTCGACACTTACAACTATTGATTTTTATCCATTTCTTTCCATTTTCCTCCACACTCCTCTATAAGACCAACCACAACAGCTGGAGCTACTGTTCTGTAATAGAGGACAGAGAAACAGATCAAACTCTGGGAAGGTGAGAGAACAGACAGCAGCAATGAAAGGGGTAAATCTCTAACATTCAGATCTCCAGTCAATTAATCCCAGGACGTGTCCTTGTTTTGGGGAAGTGAATCAACTGTGGAATGATGACCTCCTGACATTTTAAAAGCCAATTTTGTAAAGAAAAGGGGAAAAATAAAAAGAAGAATGCCATATAGTATGTAGTCTGACTTAACTCTAGGCTAGCCACTACACTGTTGCCTTTTCATCTACCATCAAAAGGACCTTGCACTTCCCAGAGTTTTGCTTCTGAAGACTGCAGCCTGGCAAGGAAAGGAATTGCACAGTCCTGAAATAAGATTAGCTATTATTTCAGTCATGTCTGCACCAAGTACACTGCTGTGGCAAGTAAAGGTACAGACACCAGACCCACCATAGCTGCCTCTACATGTCACACAGGACTGAAACAAGTGGAGAACCAAGTAAATGGAAAAAAAAACCCAAAACCAAACAACATGCTGAGATAATAAGCTTTTATGGAAGTTTAATCTTTCTGATTCCTCTTGATGCACTTTGAAAAGAAAACTGCTGCCAGGTTGTTGAGTATAAGCAACTAGGACAAATGGCCAGTACTGCATGTTTATGTTAAACAGATACCCTCTGCCACCATTTCAAAAAGAGGAGGATTATCCTGTCTGTTCAGCCTTCTGTGAGTAGTGGTTTGGACACACTGCTGCATTAGTACCTTAAAGTAAGTTGCTATCACATATCTTTCTCAATAAACACTATTGTACAGATGTCTCCAGGTAAGGCTGTTTGGAAACACCTTTTTAATGGATATACTCTTAGATGAACTTCCAACTAATCACAATTTCCACTAGGTGAATCTTCACATACCACAATTCTGTTTGGGGAAGTCCTGCTCCTAGAAACACTCTGAAACCCAAAGCCAGAACGTCAACACACTACATCACTGACTCTCAGCCTCCCCCAAATCTTCTGTGAGCACAGGTGGACTTAAATGTGGCAGAGGGTGCCCCAGCAAGATGCCTCACACAGCTGATAAACCTGCCCTCTTGCTCTCAAGTGTTTGGGCTTGCAAAATTGAGCTGGAATAAGTGAAATCCACTGTAGAAATAAGGTGTGGACCAAGTCTTTGCATCAATCAAAGCACTTCTGGTAGAGGCAAGGCCAAGGGGTAATTGCAGAATTGTTGCCATCTCACAGTATAGTCCAAGCTCAATGGAGCCATTAACTACCCCAAAACAGAGCATTATTTCTGGTCATCTTCATTAGGCACATCAAAACACAGGAAAAATGCAGTACTTCAAAACAGAAGAAGGAAAAGGGATAGCTAGAGATTGGACCAACACATTACTAATCTGGATGATGTATTGATGGATTTTTGTCTAGTTTTGGCAATGGAAACTACATGCTAGGAATGAAAAAAGCAATTCATCTGAACATATATGAGAATAACTTTGCTCAAGTTTTAAAATCCTGATTTTTCTTAAGCAAAAGACAGAAATATTCTAAAGTAAAGGCCAGTGAAGTTTACAATGAAATGGAAGCCTCAGGAAGAAAGTCAAGGAAATAACAACCCAGTGGTGGTTCATGTGAAGTAAAAGCTAGTCCAGTGGCTGAACTACACTAACTCTTCCAAAGATTTGTCCATTGTAGCATGGCTTTATAGCCATTTATACACCATCCAAATATATAAATAGGTGCCCTGCCTCCCTTCCTTACTCTGCCTTGGTCCTAGCTTATGCTACTGAGTTGTAAACTCAGAGGGGAATGCCCTGGGTTTGTAAATAAACCCGTGGGTTTGGTGTGATAGGAACAGCAGAACACTCGCGACTCATGACAACCAAACTTGGAGGCCACCTGGAATCTTGTCACAGCTGTTGTTTACTACAGAACATTGCAGGAAAAAAACAGCTCAGTGGGGAGCTGGGAGCTGAGGGTATGAGGACTCGGAGGAAGTGTGCCAGAGGGGCAGATGACACTGAGGAGCAGGGAAAGACTTCAGTTTGCAAAAATATATGTGTGGTTCACCAACTCACTTCAACAGTACTTCACCTTTGGGTCCATTTCAAGGTCTCATTTCTTTATGATAGTTCCCACATTTAGGGATCAAATCCTCTGATCTCTCAGCAAACTATCCTGTGTCACCCATACAGGCAATGCTCCTATGGCCCCTCTGGGAGCTGACATCATCCCACTTATCCTCAAGGGTTCACCAGAAATGAAATCAAACTCTTAACCAACTCTCCTAAAGAAAAACATCTAAATGATGCTTAAGCAGTGTGTCATTGAGAAAATAACGAGGTTGAGTCAAACTTTCTGCATCTTTCCTCCCTTCTGCTTGACCTTCGCCTTCTACAAAAGCTGCCACCGTGCCTTCACTCGGTTCCAGGCCCAAGCACACAACGGGCACAGGGCTGTGTGGGAAACAAGAACCCTCTGGGTTTTCTCACCACTGGTACCAAACCACTCGCAGCTGAACCATGTGCTGTTCTCACTAGAATTTCTGGACAAGAACTGGTTAACAGCACCTTTTTCCATTTTGCATTTACTAATTATCACTTCATTTAGCCCTTATATTAGTGCGATAAAAAGCAGCTGTCAGGCCAAGCATGCTCAGTCCAAGTGACCTTGTGTTCTTGATTCTGTTTACCACATAAGCAGCAGGGAATTCCATTTTCAAAATACAGGGCTTCATAATCCATTAGCATGAGAGATTGGTCCAGGGCTCTGGATTTACTGGTCACGTGTACCAAGGAATAAAAATATGAGCATACAGCCAGATTAATCTCCAGACCTGTAAAGCATCCCAACCCACCATGCAGCAGTCTCATTCCAAGCCACATATGAATATTAGCATCATTCTTAAAAGCAACCATTAATACCATTCCCCCAATAAATGAAGCACAAATTAAATGCTACCTGCCCAACAATTTAGAAAGTGCAGAGACACACAATAACCAACACCACTTCTCAGATTTTCTACTTGTTTCACAAGTGAAACATAAGTTCTGATGTTCTTATTAATACACCAACAACCCACATCTCCCCCAGATATTTCTAAAAGGCAGGAATCACTTTCACTGCTCTTAATTTTAAATCAAAAGCAAGTCCAAGCAGCTTACCTCACCATCAAGTTCAATAAATCAGATAAAAGAATCAATGGAAAGCATTTCAAAATGTAACCTTGGTAACATGTAAAATGTTTCCCCAGAACTTACACTCATTCACTTCATTTGCTGCTTTAGGAAATGAAATATCACACATAGGCAGAAGGACATTAGTATCACAACACTGCATCTCCCAAGCCTAACACTGCACGTGCTCTCCTGGAAGGCACTTTTTGCAGTATGCCTTAAAAATCTGCAGCCTGCCAAGTTAGGTTATTGAAAAATAATCTTATTTCACGTTGACAAAATGGAAAATGGAAGTGTTCGACAGGAAACAATAACCCATATTTATTCTTTATGTCCATGCACAGTACTTTAAACATAATTTGTTTTGTGCTTTTCACTGATAAAATCAGCATAAACTCAATGGTGTTATAACAGCATCTGCCATTTGAAAAACCAACATTTGTCAGTGTTACCACTCAATTTTAACTGGTCTTACACAGCCCTCCTGCATGCAACACTTAGACTGAAAATGACTATTACTGTCTGTACCACTATGTGATATTTGTTGGCAAATACTGATTTTTGAGTTGCATCATAATTATTCAATATTTATGTAAGTCTACCAGGATAAACAATCTCTGATTCACAACGAGACACAAAACTTCAAATTACTTTGCTGCTTATCTCACTAGCCTTTAACTAAGATGTTTACTAGTTCTTATTCCAGCCTGATCTAAAGGGCATACCATTATTCCCACACCTCAGCCAAGTTAAGCAAAAAAACCTTTTGCTTAGAAGAGTGTCCCCTGCCACCTGGAGAATGTCAAAGAGAGGTGCAACAAAGTAGGATCACTCTCCACTCTTTGTGTGTCTTCCCAAAATGCCAAGGACAGTCTCATTCTGAGTAACGATTCTGACCTTCTAAAGATTACTGTGTTCCAGACTTCTTAGTTTTTCTTCTGGTTTTTGGGGTTTTTTTTGTTTGTTTTTTGAGTGAAAAATGAGCATTCCTTTCTCAGCTTTGCTAACTCCTGTTGCTTATCTCCTACGTGAATCAAGGATGACCTTCCAACGGTGGCAGATGCCTGCAACAATGGCACCCAGCCATAAAATGCTGTTCAGTTCTACAAGTTAAACAAGCATCAGAAATAAAGTTCTGCTCAGCAAATAAAAATAGAAGCCACTTTTTTTATTCATAGCTTTTAAACCAATAAGCAACATTCACCATTGTGATGTTAAAACGGACTATTTCTAAGGCAAGCAATCATTCATGGCAGTTTTTTTAGGGTTTTTCTCTACAGTAGGCATCACAAGGCTTGCATCACACCATCAACTGCTCCAAAAAGGTAATCAAAAAAGCCTTATTCAGAGATGAATCATTTTCCTTTTCAGCCCTATCTGCTGTCACTCATGGAAGTCTGCCCAAGCTGAAAAGACTGGCCTACAGCCGTGCACACCACCACAGGAAGGCTGCCCCAAAAATAAAGATGAAATTCTACCACGTGTAGTCCACCAGGTCAATGTTTTGTTACTTACAAGGCACAGCATGGCGATAAAGGTTATCTCGAATGGTCTGCTGCAAATCGTGATCTGGCGACCCCTTCTGAAACCTCTGGTTGAGATAATGCCGCAGATCTTTGTTCAGTCTGCTTCCTGCAAAGAAAAAAACAACCATTTATTTATTTCTAAATGCCAATTGAGGCAAATGTTAGATTTCCATTCAGAGTCTCCTAAATTAGGGCATACTGACTTTACGAGCAGAGGCTCATCTTCCTCTACAAATGGCTAATTACCAAAAATAACTTGCTGTAAACAAGAGGTCTCTCTTGTCTCATAATGCATCTTTCTTCCAGTGGTGTTAAACAGATCATCATTTCCTTTTATCACTTATTTGTCTGAGCAAATGGAGACAGACAGATGATGGTGAAAAGAAGAAAAATAATAAAGGTATTGCTTTTGCAAGTCACTGGAGGGTGAGCTGGGCAGACAGACAGAAGGCAAAAGCTGCTCCCACTGGAGGTGACCATGGTGCTATACTTCATACTGGTATCTAACCCAACACATAGCAGGAGCCACGTAAGTAGTGACCTAATGAATTAAGAGCACCCAAAGTCCTTAAAAACAGCAAAATAATATCCAATGCTTTTCATTTAAATCTATTTATTTCCCTGTTCAGGTTTGAATGCCTTCAGAAGTGTGAAAGAAGATAAATGAGTTGAAAACAAAACAAAAACAAATGAACATACAAAAAAAGAAAAAAAAAAGAAAAACAAATGTAACTGTTAATGAACATTGCCCGTTGCTGAGTACCAAATCCCTTTTTGTAGCAGAATATATGAACTGGAGAAACTTAATGAAGTCTTTCCCCAAAAATCTTTCCAAGTTTGGAATAACACTGACATTACTTTGACTGAAGAGCAAAACCAGGGACTGAAACTCTTGTGTTCTAAAATGAAAAGAAAAAAAAACACTGGAAAAGCTTCTGAGAAATGCAACCAGGATGATCAAAGCCTGCAGCAGTTGCTACACAAGGACCAAGAGAGGGATGCTGCAGCCTGTTGTGGACATGTCTCCAACATGTCCTGAGGTCACCTGGGTACTGGGCACTGCTTGCCTCTCCCAACACAAGGATGGGGAGACACCAAGGCAAGCTAAACAGGAGCCTGGTTCAGAATCTTGCAACAGGGGCAAAAGTCCACAGGCTCTTGGAGAGCATTGTGGGGGCAAGAAGCTTATTCAGGAGATGCAAGGGGAGATGGAAAAGCATTTGTAAAACAGACCCATTGGCGGCTGCAGAATCCCAGAATGGTTTGGGTTGGAAGGGACCTTAGAGATCATCTTGCTCCCACCCCCGTGCCATGGGCAGGGACACCTTCCAGTGGACCAGGTTGCTCAATGCCCCATCCAGCCTGGCCTTGAAAAGAAGAGCTTAACATTAATTGCTGGTGGCTGGGAGACCTGGTAAAGAAGTGGGGGAATATCAAATATGTTGCTCTTTTCCTTCCTTTTGCCAGGCAACTTATTTATGGCGCCAGCTGGAGCCAAAATGCCGGACTATATGGACCTCAGGCTGAACCACTGCAGCTGTTTCCACAGTCTTTTATCATTTGCATTATGATTTTTTTGATTGTGAATATGTAATGCAGAGATCATCTCAATACATCTGGACACTGAACACAGCCTCACAATTGCTGATTCCTGGCTGGAGCCTCTAGGAATCACTGCAGAGCAAATCAAGAATAATAATACTGCAATGGAGGCAGCAGCAGCACCAGGCAAATAGTGAAATAAGAAAGAGTGCAGACTGTTACATGACCATGGGCAGGATCAAACCACTGCAGCCCTGCAGCATTTTAGCAGAAATGTTGCTTTTAAAACAAAACTAAACACAAAAAAACCTGCAGTCTGAAGTACTACGTCGAATTTTAAAAATAACTATCTGATTTGTATTTAGAGCCTCCTGACAGCTTTTCCTTTTAATTAAATCTCTTACTGAAGAAAGGAAGGTTCAGGCAGCAGGCCCAGCTATTAACAGAAGGAAATTTCTTAAAGACCAAGATACTTATTACAGAAATGAAACAACAAAACTGAAATTAAGGGAGATATAATTGGCTCAAAACACTTTCCTGAGTGACCCCAGCAACACCCCTCACTCCCAGAGCAAATTATCAACCCATTTTCTAACAAATGGTCTCCAGTTATTACACCATAAAACTGGTTTCCCACATAGGAGGCACTTGGAGGGTTTGGTCGACTTGTGGGCTACAGTTTTTCAATATCAGAGCTGACTTTCCAACTCCAGATGTTTGATTTCATACCACGTTGTTTTACACCAGAAGGAGACTGGGCAAAAAAAAGAGCATCTGCTGAAATCACAAAGTAGTTATCTTTTAACGAAACAGTCCATATTTTATTTTGCACAAGAGAGAGTAAGGCAAGGTGGTTTTTCATAGCAAAAAAGGACAAATATGACAAACTGTTTGGGCATAATGCAAGGGCTTATTCCAGGGAAGAAATTAATGCACAAAACTGCATGTATCACATAAGTAAACTTTTTTCCAAGATACTGTGTGATCCCTGATTCAATGATTTATGTCACAATAATGTCTTGAGGTGAAAAAGCTCTGCTGAGCTAGGGCTTGTTTGACCACAGAAAATATGCAATTTAATGATGATATCTGCTTTTAGCTTCCCTCTGTGCCCATTCCATCTAGCATCTCAGTCTATTACGGCCTCGCTGGAAAGTTTGGTTATTTGGTTTATGCAGGAGCTGGGATTTCCCAGCTGAGTCACTGAAGCACTAGTTAAAAAGGCACTTGCAAAAACAGGGGCTATAGCAACACTTACACTCACATAAGTGTCCCCTCTGGGAGCTCAGAGTGATGCTTATTTCTATTACATTTATTTTAGAAGAGAAGGAAGAAGAAAAAAAAGAGGCAAAAAGAAACGCAACCCCCCAAAAGCTTGCTAAACTACATTCCTGTTGCTAAATTCCAGGAAAGTCTTGACAGAAATAAAGGCTTCTTGTAGCCCTGACGATCTCAGCTCAGCAGTCGCTGAGGCCACAAGCTGTGGGCGTGAGCAGGTTCAGGAACTCCCTCCACTGCATGGCAGAAGAAAATGAGCTAACACAGAAACTAACTCTATGTAGGAAGCTGCCAGAGGGATCCAGTCTGGAACATGTTGGATTTTTTACCATTTGAAATGTTTCTCTCCACTCTTATCTCTTCCAAAAATCTCCCCTGAGTTGAGAGGGCATGCGCTTGACACCGGCATTATTTAGTAGGTTCTAGTGCTGCACACAAGTTTATAAACTCTGCTATACTCTTAGGCCAAAATGTATGCACTCATAATCTCTGAGAACCTGAAAAATATGCCAGTGACATTTCAGCAACCTCCTCTGTGCAAATCTTAGCAGCAAAATGAATTCTGATCTTCAGGGGCATCACTGGCTTCGTGCAAACTCCCTCTGAGACCAAGCCTCACCTTTGATGGCTTCTGTCCATGCACCAGCCACCACCAGACTAAAAGATGGACAGGAGCCCAGAACCACCCGATTTTATGCAAAAGTCCTTCCCTTTGTAAAATTTAAATCTGTGTCGTTGTGCTCAAGAAAATACTTCCTTTAGAGAAGAGCCATGTTAACCAGAAGTATATACTGGCCTTCAAAATTCTCCCCTGTTCTCATGGAGACTGGATTTTACATTTACACTTTTGAGATCCTTTCTTTTCTTCTCTGCTAAAAACATGTAAAAAGATCCAACAGTGATAATAGTGGAGGGACAAGAGATGCAACCCAGGAACAGCAGTTTCCAAAGCAGAGGATACAGGTCTGAAGTCCCCATGCTCCGTTCTTCCTTTGTGCTGGTCAGGGTATGTTGGAAATTGTTTATTTGCAGAAAAATCACCTTGTTATTTCTGTAATGAAAATTACGCTGATACATGTAGCTTTAGATCATCAGACACACACACAAAAAAGGAAAGCTCACCAAAATTTTTAGTTCACAAGTAAGGCATGTTCAAAGATTTTTTTGGTGCTGTTGCAACAGTTTCCTTTCCCTTTTTTCTCTGCTGAACAAAATCAATGCCCTTTTTCAATGCGAAGATACAGTCAGAGAACCAACTTTTCACTGCTTCTCTCCCCTACTCCAAATCTGAGATGCTTCCATCTTATTTTCTGAATCCTTTGAATGAAACACAGAGCAAAATGGCTGTTTTAATCTATTCTTCTTAATTATTATACTGTATTTTAGAGTACATCTATCATCCTCCCCAATCATTACACTGTAACAACATTTTAGTAGTAAAAAGAAACCCAAGGGAGAAACATTTCTCATAGCAAAAATATCTATTTACTGACATATGGTTTTCTGAGAAACAATAAACTGTCAGGTTTTTGTAGCTCAATGTTTAACTCAGATGGGTCTGTGATTAATGAAAAATATTGACTGTTTCTAAACACATCGTTTTCAAACCAACAATTCTGTCACACATTTGTCCTCCAACAGTTACCTGATATAAAGTCACTAGGGAAGCTATGCTTTGAACTATGCTCTGACACTTGGTGCTAAAACTCCCAGTTTCTGCAGGAAGAAAGCTGCATGTGGGATCATCTAACACTGACTTTGATGCGTGAGAACATCACCTCTTCGAGAGCACTCCCACCAGCAAGCAGCAGCACAGACCTGGGGGCTGAGAGCTTCTTGCCTTATTGCCATGCTGGCTTCCAAGAGGGAAAGCAGACTGCATAAATGACCAAGCAGAATCTGAATTTTTTCCCAAGAAAAAGCTGAGTGTGAACATCGCAGGGCTGCCAGCACCTTCCTGCCAGCTGGTGGATAGTCTATGCCAGGACTGAGCAATATGTGTATTCTGAAGATGTATTTTAAACTCACGCTTTATGCGTTTGGAAACTATCATTTTATAGTTTATGTTTATATTAATTACTGCAGCTGTTTGATCCCATTTCTGTTTGAGATGGTCACAGATAATCCTGATAAACAGCCACACTGACAGAGCCTATAGATGTTCGTGCAAAGCTGGGTCAGGGTCAGGCCCGGGACACACTGGTCCCTGACCTATATTACACTCCTGTAAGCAGATTACACCAGTATATACTTTTTTGCTTTACCCTTCTTTAGGAAGGAACCAATTGCTACATTCACGGTGACTGATAGCATCTGAACTGGAAAAATCTATTTTCCATTCCTGAATTGCAGCAGAATCCCTCTTCACCTGTCAGGATCTCTGTTTAAAGGTGTCTTTAGCAGAGGGATTCTCTGTGGGCAGACAAAGACCGTTTCAAAACAACAGGGCCATGAAGCAATGAAAGGTTAAAGGCCTCACTAAAGGGATAAAAGTGCAATAGAGTCATCTGGATTAAGACTCTCTCTCACTACCCTAATGTCTACATTGAGAGGGAAGGATTCAATTTTTTAAAGACACAAAGATTACACATGTTGGATTTGTAGTATAACCCCGTGATTGTAACATACTGTCTTTCATCTGAAGATCTCTATCTGAAGTTATTTAACTAATAAGTTATCACGGTTGGCAGGGTTTTATTTCTGTGCTACAAAACACAGAACTGCAGATAAGGGAGAAAAAAAACCCGACAAAAACCAAGGCAAACAAAAAAATCCAAACCCCGCTTGTTTAGAGGCATAA
Organism: Edolisoma coerulescens; assembly: GCA_013397115.1. Classification (NCBI taxonomy): domain Eukaryota; kingdom Metazoa; phylum Chordata; class Aves; order Passeriformes; family Campephagidae; genus Edolisoma; species Edolisoma coerulescens. The sequence continues at coordinate 1,451,237 of VWZW01006981.1, read as the reverse complement.
GCAGAAAACCTGCAGTTCATGGTTTCTAGAGCAGCAAGTGGACTTGCAATGTCAGCTGACTGGCCTTACAGGCTGGGAGACCTCACTTGTGCTCCTCTCTCCAGGGCTCCTGCTCTGCCCAGCAGAAGGTACTCAACACAAACTCATCTATAATTAGAGCCAAAATAGCTCCCCTTAACAATAAAGTGTGTTAATTAAGCTGGATATAAATCTAAGACCCCCTTAAAAACAAAAGCCTATCTTTAAAAGAAATGTTAAAATATTCATAATGTAACTCAAGACAACTTCTCAATCTGTTGTTAAATCCTGACCAAAAAGTGGGGTGTAGACAGGGCTCCTGGGAAACAGAACACAGTTCTTAAAACTTTTCCAACAGCAATGCCAGGGCATCACCACTGTCTCTTACTAATACTTGCCATAGATTTTCCTCAAGTCCTATTGCAACGGTGGCCCTGATAACTCACACATATATTCTGTTAATGCTTGAAGAGAGTCATATTCTATTTCTGGGCAAATTAATAGAATAATTTTCATGGTAAGGTCCAGGAGGCAGCAGCCCATCTTAGAAGGCCAAGTAGATTTTTATCATTTAACAACATTTAACTGGTAGCCACATCAACATCAAATATTCCTAATCCCAGCAGTTGTTATGGAAATGATAATAGTTTGTGCTATATTGTTTCATCCTGCCCCATCCTTGTCTTCCAGCTGCTGTCCAAAAGTGATTATAAATAATGGGGCTATAAAAGCCATTCAATAATTAGAAGATTCATTGGCCATATGCCAGCAGTGACAAAAGAGACTGATTTATGTAAGATGAGTCTGTCACATCTGCCAGATCACAGTTTCATTACGCCTGTGGCTTTAAGGTCACAGTTTAGCACTGTTTCAACAGCCATTTGTCAAGGGGGTGCTGGGGAGAAGAGGTGAAATACATTATGGTTTTGTTTGCTTTCTTGTTTTAACTACTAAGTAGATAAGTAAATAAAGTCCAGTACCTACATTTGTTATTTCATGCCTCTTGTGAGGTCAAAGACACAAGAAAACATTCATCATGGTTGGCCAGAGTTCAAATAAGATCATGAAGAAAAAACATCTCATTCAAAAGCCTTAAGAATTCATGTGGCTTCTTAAATTCAATACAATCTAAGCATGTTCTGTCTTCCAGCCACCCATGAAATGAAGGTACCTTGCAAACACATAACATGTTGGTAAATTAATTGCTACTACATTTTCCTAACACAAGTAAACTTAAAAGCCTTTTATGGCTCAGTGTTCTAAAATGATATTTAAACATTGCCATGGGAGTTCAGATTAACAATTAACATGGCTCAGCAAACACCTAATTTGATCCCAATTCCATTTTCTCCTCTTCTTTTACTCTAAAAAACAAACAAAAAACACCAATGAACTTTTATTGCTTGGTACCAATACTAGTACCATAAAGTCCAGATGTTTAAATATTCCCCATAAATGCTTCAATAACCTCATCTGTTATTGTCGGTGATTGCTTCCATTCCAGTGTGGACAGTCTCTGGTGACAAAAACTACTGGTCTGAGGGTGCAGACTGGGTCTTTGTTGGAAATGCTACACTCAGTACCAACCAATATATTACTTTAATTTGTACCAGCCGCCTAAAACCAGACTGCAGTCAGATGAACTGCTCAGATCAGAGCCGAGATGCTGCCATTATTCTAACAAATCCATACCATAACAAAAGCAAAATGACTGCTCACCCTTTGCCTACCTCCTGAAGTAAAACATAAAATACTTCCCCATTTTTATGCTTTAGAACCTCCTCCGAACAACAAAGCCTCATCCATTGCAAAAGACTTCCAGTGGACAGAAATTATGATAAGCTGGAGGGTTATGCCATAAAGAACTGCACAAAGTTACAGGATGAGCTACCTGCACAGCAATAAAACCCCACTTTGATGGAGCATGGTTAAGCCTTGAGCAGCAGCAGCCTGGCTGCTGAATCAGCAGTGAACAGTGCAGGGCAGCTAGTAATTCCTGTCTGGAGAATGAATAACACTTGTTACTTCGTTACTAACAGAACTTCCTACAATATTATTTTAGGTGTAAGCTGTGAAGGAGATGTATTCACACTCAAAACTTTCACGTCATGTTCAGAATCAGGAGCGGGAAAGAGCCTTCTTGGCATGCTACCTTTGGTATCGCTCTCAATCTGCATGGGGGAGTGACCAGCACTGAGGTGGTAATTCAGCATCTGCTGCTACAGAAATGCACTTAACAGATCATAAATCCCTGGTGAAACTCTTCTAAGAGCATGTCACCTCATCTACAGTATTCGCAGGGTGCTCCACCTTGTTTTCTGTGCATTGATAGTGATTCATATTTCTACACAAAATTTAAACAAATAGCCTTTCAGCTGAGAAGTGCCAGAAAAACCCACAGAGCTCAAGCACTGAGGTTGAAAAGAAAAAAAAAAAAAATCATTATTTATACACCAGGCCTGAAAATTTTGAACATTTGTGACAAATACGCTTCTGTTGCTCTCAACTGAATTCAGATCAGCAACAATAGCAAATGCAGAAGGAAGCCCGGCCTTTCTCCTTTTTTGGCCCCTTCAAGCTTCTGGTGCCCTGAAAGTTTCAGCCCTAAATTTCTTAAGGCTCCTGGAAAAGAAAAGGTTCTTCACCCTCTGACATCTTTGCAGCCCAGGACAATCCTGACCTGGGAGACAGGGAGGCCACACAGCCACAACTGCATCCCAGGAAGGGGAGCCTACTCTACCATGGAGAGACAAATCAGATCTTTCTACCTCAAGAAGGATCTATTTTATTATTTTCTTCCTCAAAATACTGAGGTTTAAGTTCTGCTCCTCTTCTTAAATCATGTGATATCATTTGTGTCCATATAGAGCCTATAGCATCACGACCGTAAATAAATGATGACATTTCTCCAGAGAAAGTAGCAACCATACCTGCCCCAGGTAAGTCTAAGGAAGGGAAAATCTGATACCTGTGAGACAAAAATATGATAGAACATGCTGCTCAAGCAACAATATGATGAATAGAAGAGGGAAAAGCAAGGTCAGCAGTATTAATGACTGTTGGCCTTAGATACCTCTAAAACACATTTGAACTGGCCAGGCACAAAGCTTCAGAAACATGATTTGCCTCACCCAGACGGATGCTGGCAGATGTGGAGCAGGCCAGGGTGCTTTGTATTCATAGTCAACCATGAACCCAACCAACTAAAAGGTGGAGATTAACTACTCCATTACTGACTCATAGGAGACCTCTTTTCTTCCCCTATGCCATTTTCAAGCAATGCTACAAGCTCCCTGCTCTTGCCCCAGCTTTTTGTTTTCCTCGCTCACTTTTAAGAATCCACAGACACGACAAGGAGGGAGTCGAGACTGCCAGGCGGTCTCTGGGAATGACAGTACAGAAGCAAGGTGAGCCAAGGTGAGAGAATGGACCCGCTGGGACGACAAGTGCAGAATATTTTCCTACTAAAATGAAAAATCTCCAAGATAAAACTATAAAACTGATTAACAGCCACATACACAATAGTGTTTTCACAGCAAAGCTCAGGGAGGTACATGGACAAAGAACAGAGTAATGCAACATCCTCTGGTCTTGTTTTCAATGAAGTTTGGATTAGTATATCATGCTAAATACTTTATCCAGTTTTGTGGCCAGATCAGTGTTGACCCAGAGTTAACTGGCTGACAATCACACTGTAACATTAAAGCTATGCCCATAAATGCCTCCACTTGGCAGTGACCTTAAACCAAGTGCCCAGAGCAAAGCCTCAGCTCTGCAAAGCTTTACAGCAAGCCAGACCCAGAGGTGAATGTAGGGAAGCAGAGACATTCCTCTGAGCAAGGCATTCAGCCTTGCACACAAAGGCACTGCTGTGTTGGGGCACTTTGCACTGCGTGTTCCAGCAAGGAAGAGCAACGAGGAATATGCAGCGATCAATAGTGGCAAGAATCGTTGATGTTGCCACGTAGCCTTTAAAAAAAACCAAAAAAACCCAACAACAACAACAAAAGTAAGAAAGAAGATTAAAGACCTCCTCCACAACCAAAGTGAATACAGAATGAAATCATTGTAAGAAAGTGCCATGGGATGCAGCCTCTGAAGGATGCAGAGGAGCCTCTCCCACCCCGTCTGCTCTGAGCATTTCCATCAATGAACACAGACGGGGCTACGGGAGCAGCTCAGCCTTCCGGCCAGGCTTCCCAGGAAAGCCCGGGAGCCACAGCACAGCGTTTGTCACCGACACTCCTCTGCACAACCGCGCGGTGTGAAGCCACCTGGATGAGGGAGCACTGCTCCCTTCCCTTCGCTCTAAGATGCCAGCAAGCTCTGCCTTTTCTGGGATGCAGGGAAGGCTTAAGGGAACAGCAGAAGTAGGGTGGGGGGTGAAGAAGAAAGTCTAGCTAAAATAATAAGAATGGGAAAATCAAGATGAAAAGCACTTGCAGTCTTTCACTCCAAGGAAAAGACCCATTTCTGGAAATGAGATGCACATCTCTCTGTCTCCTAAAAGGAGTTGCCATATGTTCTAAAAGTAGGATATAATATTTGAGCTGTAAAAGCCAAATCAGCTTGAGAAACAGACGGCATTACAATGCTTTAGCAGAACAAGCCCCCCATAACAATATGCCAACAAACTCATTTTCTAGAATGGCACTAGGAAAATATTTGCAAAATCTGAAACCCATTCCCTAAATACAGCATTTGGTTCTTCCAGAATGGGAAAAAAGTGCCACACATATGCCGGAATTGGGGAATTCTAAATAGCTCTTCATATTCTTTGATTTTTTTGCTTGCTTTTCTCTGTGGTTTTTGGATAGTGTTTTTTGGAGTTTTTTTTTTTAAACTTGACCTCAAACTTCTCGAGCAGTCATTCTTGTTCTTCCTTGANGGGAAAAAAGTGCCACACATATGCTGGAATTGGGGAATAGCTCTTCATATTCTTTGATTTTTTTGCTTGCTTTTCTCTGTGGTTTTTGGATAGTGTTTTTTGGAGTTTTTTTTTTTAAACTTGACCTCAAACTTCTCGAGCAGTCATTCTTGTTCTTCCTTGATTGCTGGAGGAAATGCCCATGGCTCAGCCATGTCACCTCTGAATATAGATCACAGGGTTACAGTTTTTCACTCTGACCTCCCAGGCTCCAGGACACACATCAATATTAACAGCCTAATTTCCAGAGGTACTGAATAGATAAAATCTAATGCTGAGAACCTGTAATTGTTAAGCTACAAACACACACTAAATGCAGATATTGTCAGAACACTAGAATTTTGATGCTGTTTTTTTAATGTTTTTTTCCTCACAAGTATCTCTATCACATACAGGATGTTGGCCTTCTTGGAAGAAATCAGCTAAAAATCATGTGTCCATTGGAAAATCTGTCCAGAGCATGTTCCAGCTGCTTTTGCCCATTCTCCAGTGTGGTTGAATGACACACACTCAGGTGCACCAGTGTGTGACCAAAGAAAAATAATTTTTTTCTTTTCCTCTGCAATACATCCATTTACAGAGTGCTACAAGATAATTTTCCAACTTGCCCAAGAAATTTCCCAGAACCAAGATTTGCCAAGAAACAAATAAAACCAGAAACAAGACTTGCTGTGGTCTCAGCTTAGCAAGTAAAGGTCCTGCTCCTACTACGTTATTTTCAAAGAGCACAACTCAGCTTAACCTCAGATGGACCTGCTTTTTTTTTTTTCCTATTTTAAATATAATTACACATTTATGTATATATAGAATAGATGCCAAACCACTAACATACAGTACAGACAGGAAGCCCACAGGCAACAATGCTGTGTGATTTAGAAAATCAAGCTCTCAAAGCTGAATATAATTATGAGCTAAATCTGTTGGGAAAAAAACCATTTAAATGGAAAAACGTGTATAACAGTTGGGAGCTGTTGAAGCACACTTTATAAGAGGCCCAAGAAGCCACAAAAATTGAGTGAGGAGGTCACACTGGTTTAAAAACAAACCTGGCTTATAGGGAAAGTGACTGCAGCTTTCTTCAGTTTCATGTTGTAGACAAAGGGAAAACAAGATCTAAGCAACTGGACTAGCTCTGGTTAATTATTCTAACTGTAAACAGTTTTGTTTTATTTTTATTGTACTGTTGGAAGTGTTTTCTGAGGGTTGGAGGATAGTCTCCATCCCTGGAAAATGTTACATCAACACTGAATGTTTTTCTTGAAAAATCACATTCAAGGTGAAAGAGAAATTGATTCAAACTAGTTCTTTAATGTCCTGAGCTATTACTTGAAAATGTAATTTAGGAAGACGGTGTTGAATAGGCAGGTAAAGGATCTGGAAGAATGGGGAGCCAACAGCAATTTAAAAGAGTTCAGAGCAAAATGATGCAATGAGGTGAATCTTTTGAATTGCTCAGGTGACCAAGAGCCTAGGCAAGTTGAGAAAACCTTCCTGGTAAAAGGGAAGTGTTAACGTGTCTATTCTGCTGTAAGAGCAATTCAATACACAGCATTGTGGGCCTCCCTTTTGCGCAGGAAATTGGACTGAAATTCTAAAATCAGATTTTACAGCACTGACAGAATGAATGAGTTGGCTGGAGCATGCAAGAACTATGGCAGTCAGTTATGGGTTTTAATAAAGTATCACTACATCTTATTGGCAAAACTCAAAAGTAGAAGTGAGAAGTGAACGAGGGCAATGTTGTTGTTAATTATTGCATGTGCAGCCATGCGAAGCAAAAATGCCCTGCTTCTTGGGACTCTATCACACAGAGCAACTCTTCTCTTCTGTAACCTGTATGTTAAAGTCTGGTCAAAGGCAACAGCTACAATATTGAAAAAATCACGTATAAAACAAAAAACCAAATAACTTGTATAGCATTGGTCTCTAACATAAATTTAATACTTCATATAAAGCAAGTTTGGTAAATAAAAAAAAAAAAAAGGCACGTGAAAAAGCTTACTAGGCTCTGTAACAAACATCTTCTTTGCCTTAGTCACAAGGTCTTGTTTTCTTAATGAGTTTAGGAGTGCCTGTATCATGTTTCTCTCACCCCAACTTTTCCCTCCGAGAAACAAATATGAATATTACAGATGTTAAACCCCACATTTTCTTGAGCAGGAAATAAATGTTTATATGCAGCATATAGCAAAACGTATATTTCCAGAGACAATTGCTACAAGATTTAGACTTATTAGTGTAGGAATTTTTAATGGAAAACATGTTTTTGGGGATAAAAATTTTAATTACAAAGAAACAGCATATAACTTGCTCCCTTAGATATAAAGCAGAGCAGTTCTGCAGCAGAATAAAAAGGTCTCTTTTGATGAAAAAAAGAATATTGGAATAAAGAGAGAGACACTCAGCTCATATGTATGGCAGGTTAGACATTTTCCTGGTGACACTTTTGGTCCCAAAATGGCATTTGTCAGAATGGAGACATTCTTCAGGAATGTGACATTTCTGCAGAAATCAGACACAGCTCTGATGGTGCCTTTTCAGATCAGGACACCCTGCCAGGCTACCCTGACCCCAGCCATGGCTCCTTAGGGTCCAAGCTCTGTCAGTCAAGCCCTTCTGCCCACTTGCTTCTTTTCTCTCCCCTTCTTACACTCTTTAGACAACACATTCTGCAGGAATAAGAATTAGCAAACCCATCTAAAACAGGGGGCTTACGAAAGGCCACCGACACCCAGGCTTGATCGTCCCTCTGCGAACAAAAAAAGTTAACCAAAGTACCAGTTCAGTTCTGAAGATATAAAAAATTGGTACCTCCAGAATGAAGTTTCACAGATTCTGGTTTGGTAGAAATGGAAATAAAGGCTTTTTTTGGCAAGTGCGGCCTCCCTTATGTGAGCGCATCTACTTAGCTGCAGGCATCTTGCACTAAAAACAATTAACTGGAAAATACAAGACCAGAAGTGGGCAAAATAAGAGTTTCTCAGAATTCAAAGTGGAAGCAAACACTGGCTTCATTCCCATTGCATTACTCTTTCCAGCAGCAGTCTTGGTGGCTTTCCTGTATATCCACAATGAACGCCTTTTGTGAAAGACTAACAGGAAAAGCAGAAATGAAATGTTTAATCAGGTTTTGCTGCTGGCTTTGGCATCATGGGATTTTTTCCATTTTACAGGACACAAGTAGACCTGACCATGCCTTATGCCCATTTTTACCAGTAAGTTCTGGCTCTCCAGACTCACATGGTTCTAACCAATTTGCAATTCTGCCAGGAAATCTGCATGCTCAAGCAGAAGCTTTACTGTCGCTGCCATTAAAACCAACAGCCACTTTATTTTTTAAATTATTTTGATAAGCATTCTGATGATCCAGCTAAAGACTACAAGAGAGGCAACAGAAAACAATAAAAATCAGCATTAATTGTCTAAACACCAATTCTTCCTCCTTAGGTTTTTATTATTTAATTTTGGAGAGCTCTTCTTGTACCTTCTCGGTTGGTTTGCTAACAAACATTTTTCAGCCTCACTTAATCAAATGCATTTGGATGGAGGTCCCTAACACTGACTCTGAAATGGAAAGCTCTAATCAGCTTACCCTCAAATTCATTTTATGCTTCTCTCACTTTTGGGAGTGCACAGTCAAAGCTGTGAAGTTCTGCAAAGCTGAAAGACTTTTTAAGCAACACAGGTACGCTGAGGCCTCCTATACTCCCTCTGCTACTGGAGGGGAAAAACAAGTTGTAGAGGTCTAAACTGATCCAGCAAAAGATGCAAGAGAACACAGTATGGGCCTTGCATTTCTGCTGAGTGAATGTCACTGTGGTTTCTGCTTTTATGCTACTCTGGGATTTCGGAAAGCTCTACCTTCAGTCATTAAGTCATCAGGAATTTTTTCTGCTGACTTAAAAGGACTTTGGGTCAGAACCTCCCAGCTTGGCAAGGAAAGGTGTCAGACAAGTAGCATGCAAAAGGAATAGCTATTTATCAAAGGATCAATCCAGAATAATGCACTGTCCCTGCTTGAACACAGTCCCACTGCCCCACTTTTAGAGTCTGAACCACGGTAAATGAACAAAGGAGGAACTTTGGAAGACAGGTGGGTTTTTAAATAGAATAGAACATAATGCACAAAGGCAGCAGTCCAGGAGCCACAGATGAACAGTTCACTGAGGGGACTCAAAATCCCAACTCTCCTCCAGACAGAAGCAGCACTACTGTCCCCAGCTTTGTGCTACTCACACTCCTCTGCTAATAAGCCCCATGGTGAGACCTTCAGATTCCTAGAAATAAACTCTGCTGCTATTTCTGAGTGAGTCTGGTAAACCCATCACCTTTAACACGTGCTTTTTCACACTTCTGTCCTTGGTTTTTTTTTTTTAAACTGTGTGCCTAAATATTAATTCATTGGTCTAATTTTACATTTCTTTGGTTTTGGTCTTTAAGTCACAGTCTGTTTGATAGTTAAGCTTTTAAAATAAACTTAGGAGCGCGACCCTTTCATGATACGATGCTCCCCTAGTCCTGCCTCTGCACCTCTGCTCAGACCCAGAAGTTCCATTCAAACAAGATGCATCCACAGCTGCTGTAGAAACACCATGTGCACATCACCCTGCACTGCCAGCACAGAAATGGCAGATGCATCTACACAGGCTGATAATTGATTTACTCATAATTTGCAACCCTTTGCAAAGGAACTAGACTTCCTAGCAATCAATGAGAAAATAACCTTGTTAGCAAAAAAGCCAATGTTCTTCTAAATTAATCAGTTCTTTTTCATCCAAACAGTACAGATAATGAGAGAGATGATGACATTTTATATGACCTATAAAAAGTAGTGTTTCTATTTTAGGCTCTCCTTCGTGAGGGTGCCAGGATGATTATGTTTTGTTTACTGGACAAAATAATCTCTTATTTGTTAAGGCTTGAATGCAATTTTTACAGTACAAAATTTTATCTTCTATTGTCTTAATTATCATCTGGAGGGTTGAAGCATGAAATGATGGCACAGAAGAAAATGAATATTAATGTGTTCTAGCTGCAATTTAAAGAGAAAGGACTTGGAGCTTTCTTTTGCTCATGTGCTTAATATGCCGCATCAGACTAGTGAATTATATCCCATTTAGCTGGTATTGTTTCTCCAAGAAGCATGAAGAAAACAGACACCAACCTTTTGTAGCCTCCCTATGTTCCCAGTGTTCAAACACACAACCTTTTCCTCTAATTTCCTTTTACATCACTTGCTAAAAAGTGCGAAAATGTTTCCTGCTTAGGATGGTGTGCAAGACTACACCACTGTTTTTGAAGTTCTTAGTATGACACCTTTGTCACCTACATCATGTTCTCATGCCAGTGTGAAAGCGTAGGCAGCAGGAGCCTTTTCTCTCATTTACCTCATTTGCATCCTAATAGCCAGAGAATTCAGTGTCTGGGGGAAAAGGTGCATGTATCCCGGGAGGAGATGGCAAAAAAGGGAAAGTCTTGGATGATGAGCAGTGCCCAGTGACACCAGTGGATTTTCTACCTTCCTAGGTAGAAATCAAAAGGGAGCTTAGTGTGCTGATTTTAAATTAAAACAAACAAAATGCATGGTCTGACCAGTTCAGACTCCAAAAGTACCAGTAGGGATTGAAAAAGACAGCACTTAGATGTAATGAAACACAGTTTAATTCTTTTGCAGTTTCATCCTGCTGTTTCAACCCTGACCTTTCTAGGTCTGAAAAAAAAGGGAGGAACTCAAAGGTTTCGTTTCCCTTTTTTTGAACAAGAAGAGCAACTGGGTTGGACTTTGTTTCAGGGTCTTCATACACACAGTTAGAAATTTAAAAAAAGAAAAAAACAAGCAAGAAAAATATCAATTAAAAGAAGATTGGTTTCCAAATTTGAACTGATATGACAGTCAAGCCGTACTGGCAAAAACCCCCTGTATTTTAGGCAGATAAATTTAAGTTATCTGAAAACATAGAAACAAAGAGTTTGCATGGTTTATCAAAAAAATTCCTTTTAAATTAAGTTTTAATGCAAAATGAAAATGCACTAAGGCATGTATGTCATTATGGCATCCTGCACCACTAAGAAAGTGAAGTAAATGTCTCAGGTCTGACTTGGCTCATGGACTCCCGGGCCAGCTGCAAACACAGCAGTGATGTTTCAAAAGATCCTTTTGCCCTTATGCTGGTTTTATGCCACGACTGTTTTAAGGCCAAGGTCAGGTACATCCAAACATCTGCATCATAGGTTTTTTCCCTGTGGAGTTCTTTTTGTTTGTTTGTTTTAACAACTTTGCAAAATCCCAAAATGCATCATTCTTCTTTAGCAACTCCAAATTCAATCAAGTGGATTATCTTCATGCCCACCTAAGCTGTGTTCAGAATATGGGAACATTCATCATCCAAGTGTTCGTGCTGCAGCTGAGATTCACCGAAGGCCGAGACAACAGGAAGACAGCACTGAGGGCACACTGTGTCACCATCAGGATAATCCAGCTGGGGCAGAACACTCACCATGGGAGCACATCCTCTACAGCCAAGGAGCCACAGCCTCCTCTGGCAACAGCCACCTCCCCAGTACATTCACTGTGTAGAATAACAGAGACTAAAAAGATATGAAGTAGGGTTTAAAGGCATTAAAAGTTTAGGAAACTACTCCAATAAACCACAGAAGAGTGTGAATTAGGTGCTAATCAGCACCACCACTCCACTCAAACCCAACAGGAGGCAAGTGGATGGGATCTGAGGCTCCCCACAGCTCCAGTTTATGGGTGTGGGATGACAGAGGCTGCTGGGGGTTTCCATCAGTCTGTCCCAGAACTGGTAACCCCATGGCACCAGCACTTCACTCACAGCAGCAGAGGTCTGAGCCTTTCCTTCCATGGCCAGCAGTTCTTCTGGAAAACTCCACATTGTCCTTCTGCCCATCTCACCCAAGTTTAAAACACTCCAGGTCACCATCACTTGTGCAAGAGCTCATACACAGAAGTCCTCCTACTATACTTCCAAACTATTTAAAAACCCAACAGCATGCGCAGAAACACAAATATCTTCCGCTTATTGGATGACATGGAACACTCATACCTGAGCATCTACAAATAATGATCAATATCTGTATACATACAATCTCTCCTATACACACACTACTTGCTATAACCAAAGAATAAGGCCACTCAAAAATATCCACCTAAAAATAAATCAAGAAAGAAAAAAAAAGAAAAAGACAAAAGAGACTAGAATTAACAGCCAAACAAAATACAATTGAGAATGCAGTTAAGCTCAGGTAAACCAAGAGCAAAACATATCTTATAATTGATCAAATCATACTGTCTAGCAGATTAGTGCCTACTGAACAGAAGGGATGAAGAGCACGGACACTCCAGGGTGATAGCTATAAAGCAGAGTTTAATGAAATGATAAGCTATTTATGCAAAGCATTCATGGCTAGGGCAATTCATTTGCACAGACTGAAAACAGAACAGAAATTTGTCAAAATTCAAATACAACAGTGCCCTATTGATACAGGGTCAAAATGTGAAAGGGAGAAACAAGTTCAGGACACCAGGGCTACAATTACTGCAGTATTCTTATACCAACATTTCTCTCTTTGCATTAAGATTTTCCATCAAAAAGTAGATCTAAGGAACTCATTAACATGAAGAAAAATGAATAAGAACGTTACTGAAAAGGAAGCCAGAAATATGCATCTTATAATGTGAATTAAAATTTTCTGCTGGAGAATGTCTTTATCTTTCCAGGCAAAATAGCAAAGCAATTTTGTAGAATTTAACTGAGAAATAAGGTACACAAAAGGGCTGCTTATATGCATACCTCAGTGGAAGATACAGAGTAGAAATAAGTCCTCTGAACAAAACTGAGCACTGCACATCAAACAATGTTGCCAAGTGTCACTGCTTGCCTATGAAATATCATATTTAAACCTGTATTTAAGGAAAGTCACATTGCTTCCCCAACAAAAGAGCAGTTACTTTAAAGTTACTATTGTTATGACGCACTAGACATAAATATATCCAAGCCAAAGCAAAAGGAAGTATTTGTATTTTGATCTGAAATTCAGTGATCTGGTTAAAACATTTGTATTTTGACCACCAGGCTTAATTTGGAAAAGATTTGAGCAGCTTTACTGTCCAGCAGCCATGAATAATTCTGTGCTTGAATGCTTTTTATAGAAGTACACAAAGCAAAGCACCACTGCAACCTGGAAAGTGCAGGTCTCTCACCAGCTTTATTACATGGGCAAGTTAATGCAAGCTAAACAAACTGTACACTTCTCAACTCATCTGGCTTTTTGCTCTCTCCGTCTATCTGTACACACACATAATTTTTTTCTGAAACATTTCAGTTTTCATAAGCAGCACAAAAAATTGTTGTGGTCCTTCTATGAAGAGAAAACAATTGGATTAGAGATTCTTCCTGTGTGCAACAGTACACATGCAATAGAAGCTTTTCAACACTTCTGCAACCCTTCAACAGCCTGTTTCAATAAGAATTCACCTTTTGCTTCAGCCAGATTGCTTTAAGAAATTTTTTCAATACTGTAAGCATTACAGCTCATACAATAGAAAGAACTGCAAGTATCAGGAGAAGGTTGACTCGACTTGGCTGATAAAAAGAACTAACCTGGGAGTGTTAAATGCACACATGCAAACATACACAAAGTGATTAACTTATTTATTTGGGATCATGTTTTGGTCCCTTCATAAAGAGCATAAAACGTGAGAGAGGACTACAGGTGCTCAAGAAGAAGCCAGAAGAAGATACCTGACAGGTTTCAGTTCAGTTCTTCTATCAGCTATTCCAGGAATTTATTAATGTCACAGGAGTTGTCTGCACAAGCCAGAGGAGAGTCAGAGCACCAGTGTAAGCTGCCTGCATTAAAAGACAGCAGCCTGCTGTGGTTGTCAGCACTAGGCAATCTTATGTCTCTGGATAGTGTCTTCTACAACTTTTTCCTCATAATTCCTCACAATGGATTTTCTCCTCTTTTGCATTTTACAGCTTAAAACTCTATAAAGCTTGCCAACTCAACCTTGGCTTTTCCTTGCTGGTAAATCATCAGAAATTACTGAAATAGTTCTGTGCAAATAAACTCACCCTTCAGCTCACATCAAATGCCATTTTGAGGATTGTGTGCCCTGAAAATGAAAATTGTAACCAATGCTTTCTTCTTCCAAGTCCTTCACCTAACCAAAGCAGCAGACTTGATATTAAGCAAATTCCTGATTTCACAATGGAATCTCAATCAAATATCACAGGAAACTTTTTTTTTTTTTGCAATTTGACTTCAAATATGGTATGTGTCACAGTGTTATGAGGGAACTGAAAATAGAAAAGATGAAAACAGCATGGCTTGTCATCACTTCCATAATTTCATTGAGAAAATATTTCAGAAATATAAAACTGAATGGATGGGGTTTTAGAAAGACCAGGTACTTTTTATTCAGTTTAAACATTAGAAACACTAATGGATAAACTCCTTAACTACACTGATTTTTGTCAGGGGTTCACAGCCTGCTGCTTTTTAGAAAGCTCCAGACTGCCAAGTGAGTGATTGCTATTCTTATGGACCCTCCTGGGACCACAGTGTCTCCTTTCACTGGTATGTTCCAAATGTCATGTTCCCCTTGCTAATACATGATACAATGGTCCACAACTCAGAAAAAAAGTAATTTGTGCTGTTTAAGTACCCACTGACAAGAGAAGTAAACGACAGAAGGTGTGAGAGAGATACAAGTACATGATAAGGACAGACAATCTTTAAATGAAAAGGATATTTCTTCCCTAAATACTTTTCCCTCCTCCTTTTCTCCTTTTTTTTTTTGGTCTAAAAGAGACTAGATATTTTTCAAATGCTCCTAATTATGCTACCCTACTTGTAAGTTATTGTGCCATTCTTTTCTTTACCCAACACTCCTGTCTGCTCAGATTAGAAGTTCAATGAACTATCAGCCATCTTCCAACTTCATTCCTGCAGTACCATGCACCCTGAGCCTCATAAGATACCAGCAGAAATATCCACAATAAAAATATACAGATTATTCATGCTATATGTACACAGTTACATCATTTTCTTCTTCAGGATAGAAACTTATTTTGGGCACAGATTTGTATCTGTTCTAACTTCTCCAAAATATAATCCGACACCTCAGAAATTACAAGGATGTTGGGAAACCCAAATAACCCCAACTGAGCATCCTCATATGACTGTGCACAAGCAGTTTAATGGTTCCATTAGAGACCAGTACCAGGCCCCCAAAAACCTATTTGCTTTTCTCTACAGAACCTAAAATAATCACAAAGAGCAAATGTCAAGAGTTATTGTTATTAACATATGTAAAGTGCAGAACAAAATTATTCCCCATCAGTTTTGCTATGAAGAGAACACGATTCAAGGATTACAGCTTTCGTGCTGAATAGCATCTCTGAAATTAAAGGCAATTCAAAGTAGAACCATCTAATAAAACAATGAAGAGAAAGCAAAAAAGTCTGCTGTAGAAAATAAACATAAAACAGCAGACCATGTAAACTGTCTGAGGAGAAAAGGCAGAATACAATTCCAATCTTAAGGTTGGAATAGGTGGTTAAAATAGCTGAAAAGCTTGTATCTTCTTCATTGCAACTTATTCAAGATCTGAGAACATCTTGAGTTCCTTATTAGCTGCAGTAAAATTACCCCTAATAAAAGGACACAGAAAATTACTAACACAAGTTTGAAACTTTTTTCCAGATTGCAGGATTCAAGTCACATCTGTTACTTCAACGATCAAAAAAACCTCATAACATCACTATGTTAAGCTCTCATTTTTTTAATATATATGGTGTGTACAACTGAACATATACTGTGGTTGTAATCTGTTAGGCAGTCATATCTGTAACACACACTGTGGGCATTAATGCAATGTATTCTTTTATGTAGGGCAGGGAAGCACTCCTTGTTTTATACATGAAAAGTTTTGATTCAGAAGGACATGTGGAATGCATGCAGACAGGAGAGGAGGAGAAAACAGCCCACTCTGGGCCTGGGAAGAGCCATTGCAGAGAGCACCAGGGCCAGCAATGGTCACAGAGAACACTCAGTGATGGCACAGAGCAGTTCTAAAACATTTTGTGAACACATTCTTCCATTTAGATTCCATCCTCTCACTGTGGTTTTATCACACAGCACTATAACAATTCATTATGCTATAAATTTTTTCAAGACCAAAGACAAGAACTGTGCATTGAAATGCGCAGGGCAACCAAGAAAAATCTCAAAATCTGTCACCAAATGAAGCTCATTTGGAAGAAACTGAATACAAAGGGCAGCTATGAAACCACTCAGTGCAGAGCAGCAGGGAATTGGTGCTTATGGCATGAACTTGAAAGTAAGTGTTAATTTAGGATTTCCCATGTGTGCCCCGTGTCCTGGGGGGCATCAGGCACAGGATCACCAGCTTGGCCAGGGAGGGGATTGTCCTGCCCTGCTTTGCACTGGTGTGGCCTCACCTCGAGGTCTGGGGGCAGTTTTGGGCACCACAACATAAAAAAGACATTCTGCTATTAGAGAGCATCCAAAGGGGGCCATGAGGATGGTGAAGGGTCTGGAGGGGCTGTATGAGGAGCAGCTGATGGCACTGGCTTTGTTCAGCCTGGAGAAGAAGACTGAGGGGAGACCTCAGTGTGGTCTTCAACACCCTCACAATGGGCAGCAGAGGATCTGTTTACTCTCATGACCAGTGACAGGAGTCGAGGAAATGGCATGAAGCTGAATAAGAGAAGTTTAGGTTGGGTATCAGGAAAAGGTTTTTTACCCAAAAGGTGTCTGGGCACTGGAAGTGGTCACAGCACCAAGTCTGTCTAAGTTCAAGAAGAGTTTGGACAGCACAGGGCCTGACTTTCGGGATGTCCTGTGCACGGCCAGAAACTGGACTCAATGATCCTGATGGGTTCCTTCCAACTCAGGATATTTTATGATTATGATTATGGATGCTGAAAAAGCTTCAGCAGAGAATTTCTCCAGCTCTCTGTAGCATTTTGTGAGAGCTCTGTCTTTCCCATGCAGACTATCTCAGACTATGTTATGGTTTTGTAAACTTCTAGCACCTGCAGGATGTTTGCCTGATTGTTATGGTTTTGACTAGGAAAATATTTAGAAAAAGGTATCTTAGAATTTGACCAATCCCCTCAGGGGATGGATGGCCAGATGGCCGATTGCCTCATGCCACTTAACACACTTCTTGTGAACTAGTATGTAAAAGCCCTTGGAAACTATTAAACTTCCTTCCTTTCATCCTCAGTCCTGGAATTCTGCGTTTTCCTTATTTCGCCATTCTGACTCAACAGCGACATATGATGTCTGAAAGCTATTGCAAAGTCAGTTTTTCTGCCCATTTATCTCTCTTAACACACAGATGAGAAGTTCTAGGTGGTTCAGCTGCCTGCTTTGGTCACCCAGAAACTTTTAATAGTTATCAAGACGTCATATTTAATACCCTGGCACTGCTCTACTGCTTCTAACCCAATTGATTGTGTAACCCCATGTTATCTGAACACAAGCTAGCAGAAATGCATGGCATTTTTAAAGAAGAGCCATCCATCTCCTCTCCTTTGCTAGAACAAAGTCAGACAGTTCTCAAAGTAACAACATGCCAAGACAGATCCAAACTCTTTGAAGATATTGATTCACAGTTCACCCACCTCAAGGATATTTTTTTTTTTTTACTTGTAACAACCTTCAATAAAATGTGCACCAATTTTTTCCTGTAATGCAAACTGTCAGTTTCTGGTGGGCAAATGCTCAGTTTCCCACATTTCTTTCACTTTATTGTAGGCAAGGGGATTTGTCCTACAGAAGCACAGCTGGGAATGATTTGGTTGTCATTCCAATTCATAACCAGTTGCAAGAGAAGAACCACTGTTTTTCCAAAACCTTTTTTACCTTTTCCAAAAGGTATAATGTATTTTTTATTTTCTGGGTAAGCAGGTTAAAGTTATAGTATAAAGGTTTTTGGCAGAGGCAT
Source organism: Edolisoma coerulescens (assembly GCA_013397115.1). Lineage (NCBI taxonomy): Eukaryota > Metazoa > Chordata > Aves > Passeriformes > Campephagidae > Edolisoma > Edolisoma coerulescens. Next base: position 1,433,289 of record VWZW01006981.1, on the reverse strand, counting down.
CCATTTACAATAGCAAAAGTACCACAGTTCAAATCTAGGCTGCCATTGCACATGCACTACTATTCTATTTAATATTCTTTTCATGGCACTCCTAAGTCCATTTGATCTCTTTGATAGCTTCTTGGCAATACTTTTTTATTACAATCATTATTATCTAAAAATCTTTTAATTTTTATTTTAATACATATAAACTTGCTGTGAAGCCGACTTAAATACTGCTAAAGCCGCTTGGAATAAGGAACTCAAATGTACTAATGCTACAAATTCTACCTGGTGAATGCAACATTTTGAAGCGCAGATTGGGTGAAATAAAGATGCTGAGGAGCACATTGGTATTCTTAGTCAGTAATGGAAAGTTATTTTTCCCCTTCCCTAGTAAAGATTTCACCTTAAACAAGTCATCAGGGATCTTCAGTCTGCATTTCATAATTAGTTTTGTTTCGATGTTCATGTCACAAAAGAATCACAGGCTGTAAATAAATAAAATAATCTTTCAAGTTGAATTTACTGGCAGTGTTTTGTTCAGCAGTGACTTTTCTGGATCTCAAATCCAAAATTTTCATCACATAATCATATCACGTGATGAAAATTTGTAAAAGAAGCAAATCATAGTATACCCTAGAAAATGCAAAGACTTTAATGTGGCAGATGCATTATCCAGAATATCTGCTTGTGAAAGATTTGCTCTTCTGCATCCTGAAATAAGGCAAAAAAAATGAGTTCCTGGGAAACCAAGATTAGAGTGACATACAAGTCATTGGACTAACTATGATATGACTTGTTATAAATTGTTTCCACTTAGCTTCACCCCTGGGTTTTGCTATGAGATACACACTTTTTGATATTTGGTACCAATTGTCAATTCAAATTAAATTAAACCCTAACAGCAAAGTCTGTGAGACCCTGGCTAGGAAGACTCAGAAAAAACTATTACTTGATATACTTGCAAAATAAATAATATTCTGCTGCTTTGGAGAAGCCTGGGACAGGAAGAGCAGAGCTGTCATCTGCTAGAACAGAGATAAATTAGCACGGCTCTGTCAGGGAGCCCAATATAGGACATTGTATTATGTGGGGTCTTGAGATGTCTTAACAGCTTCCTGCTCTCCTAGAAGCTTAAAGCTCAGCCCAAATTCCACACACATAATTCTTCATCCTACATAATGAGGTGATTGTTGCATCATTGACAAATGCAAAATAAAAAATTCAGGCTTTGGCTATGAAATATGCTAACCAAGAACCAAAACTTATTCAACCCAAGCAACATGAGAGAACTGATTTATTTTGCATTCATGAAATGTTAAGTCATTTACATAGCAAGTGCAGAAACGTCTCTAACAACTACGCTAACAACTTGCCTTAAAAAATTTCCAAACCTGTCTGTGGTCTCCCTACCCAGATGCCCTCATGTGAAAAGAATCAAGGCTGGAGTCTAAGTACTCGTCAAGTGAAAGAGGTGAAGTGCATGAAGGAGAAAATAAGACCAGACATCACACAACATTTAGTTGTAGTTTAACTGACAGAGAACATTGTTGTTGCCCAGTGATCTATGGGTAATATCTGTTTACTAAACAAACTCGAGACTCACAGAAATATCCCTTTGTCAATGTAATGATTTTCACTGTTGTGAAGAACTAAAGCTCAATGTTAGAGGATACTCATATCTGATTCTGCTGCTGGTACATTTTAAAGTTACATAGAAAAAAAATAACACTAATATTCTTCAAAGTGTGACATGAAATCTTCCTTTCAGCAAAAGCAGCTTTGTCATTCTGGGACACCCTCTGCAACAAAGCAACCCTATTTATATGCTGCCTGAAAAGCACCAAAAAGTTGATTTAGCAGCTGTACCTGTGACTGCAGCTGTGCCCAAAATTACAGTACAGCAGTGCCCAGGGATGCTCCTGCGCCCTGGGCCATGACTGCACATACTGTTAAGCTGTCAGAAGAGTCCCTGGCACAATTTTGGCCTGTGCCAACTATAATTTTCCCACGCACTCCCAGGCACAGTTTGAGAGCTGGCACAGTTTCCAGTCCTATGGGAATATTTTGCAGGTTAAGAGACTTTTAATGGTATGGATGTGGGTCATTCTGTACCAGCTGGCCTCAGCGCCCAAAACCTTCACAGACACAGTTACAAGCTCAGAGATAACCTCCAATATAATAGTAATTGCAAACCAAACATTGTTGTGGGGGTTTCCTTTCTCCTGCCCACAACAGTTCTTGAGACGCTTCACAACCGTTTAAGTTAGCAGGTTTTTAAAAATTAATTCAGAGTGTGTTCAGTGACAGCCATTTTCAGTATTTATCACTTGGAATGTCCTAGAAATTCAAGCTAAACAAACAAAAGCTTGTATCATTCCGAGTGCTCTGATAAATAGCTGTTGAAAACGTCAATACTTCTGATTTGGAGAGCTTACAGAAGCAAAGGCATTTATATTCTGAAGCTATATTTGTAAATTGTTCAAGCATCATACCATGACAACAATCTTACAGGATAAAATAATCTTTAATAACAGGGAGAGTAAGTCTATATTCATGCTCCTTGCTTCTAACAAGCATCAAAGCTGACTGTCCGTGTGACTCAATAGCAGTCTCTAAGTACTGGATTTAGAGCCATAATGCTGCAAACCCTCACATATGTGAGCAACTTGGCACAGACAAGCTGCCTCACACAACTGCTTCTTATTCTCATCCTGTATCCCAGCCCTTCACGATATGTTCATACAGTGTATCTTACATCTTAATAAACCTTATTATTGTCAGTAGCACTCCCTATAGAAACCTGCCCAGGAGCAATTTTTGCAGGACCACAGCATATTTGGCCACATTAACCTGAATAAAACTACTCTAAGATGGAAAGAATCTCCAAATCCTGCATTCTCCATATGGACTGCACTACAGGTCGGGGAGATAATGAAGGAATACCTCTGAGCGTGCAGACAAGCACCTCCAGGACAGAAAAAGCCATTAGGTTTTGCTTCAGAGTGGTAAGAAGTGGTAGAGAAGTGATGGGACTTGGACTAACTGACTTGGTGGCTTTGGAAGAACTCAAATCCCTACAAGTATCCTGTCCCTTGGCCATGCCTCTCCCTCAGCACTTCCTTCAGGACACATCATCTCCTCCAGATCACAGACCAAACACAAAACTGGGCTTAACCTTATCTAAATTTCTTCCCCTTAGCTAAATTTCTGAACCTGGAAACTAAGCTGCTGCAGAGCTTTCAGCAGCGCTGTTGTTGCTGGAGAACAGAAACATCTCCTTACAATAGAGGCAGCTACAGAAAAATCAAATGGCTTTTTTGCAGCCTACCCATGAAAAGAATTGAACACAGCAACAAAGAAAAGAACTTATTACCATGGTTATTGCTGCTATTTCTAGACAACGTGAATGGGCCTTTTAGGCTTTCATGAGAGAATTTACAGACTCGGGGGCAAGCACACTGTTAGTAATTGCAGTTGCATTCTGCCACTTGAGTATTTTTGGCAATTGAACTGTCAGAAACCATTTGATAGAAAAATGTCTCCGCATCATTAGCGCCAGCAAGGAGGATATTATGTGCCAAAGTATGAAGTGAAAAGTACTTCTACTTTTATGAGTGGATCTTCTGCAGCTCACCGATTTCAAACCTCCACCTCCTTCCTGGTCCTATTCAGGTCTAAATTTTGAAGTTGTCACATGTGCTACCAGTGCCTTCATAGGGCTTTTTGGTTTTACACAGCAAAATACGAATGTTCTTTATTCAAATCCAATTGCCTGTCTCTCACTAAAAAAAGTACACTTCTTGTACACCATAGCCTTTCTCACTAGATTACTGCAGTCTCTGTTCTCTGCTGTTTAGATCTCGACTGTCTCTAACAAAACATCTTAGTTTTCAGAGCTGTGGCTCTCAGAGAAGCCAAGAGGAGCTGCAGAATGTTCAACACATTTGAAAATTGGATTACTGAAAAAAAGAGGTTCTGAAAACAGACTGGAAAATTCTGAGCTGCAAAATTAGAAACTAAGTAAAATCAGATTAATTTTATAGTCTTCCAGGCTTCAGATCTCAGTGTCTGTCCTTTTTCTTATGATCCTTATTAAAACCAATTACTATTTCTTTTTTAACCTAAGACACAGTAATTGCAACTGTCTGAAGTTTCCTCAGCTTGAACATTCAAGATGTTCCTCAGCATTTAGATACCAACTCTTTTCAATTTAGAAGCTTCTAATTATATTGGAACCATGAGGACATTTGTCAAGATTTATGAATCAACAGATCCCCACTCTGAGTAATGGGTTCCAATCACAAAGAAACTGCCCATCTTCATTTGAAGTACTGTTTGTTCAGTCCTTTCACCTCAGTCTTGTTTAGCTTCTCATCTGCTGCATAGTTTCTCAAGTAACAACAATTTTCTTTCAATGAGTGTGTGCATTCAGCATTGAATTGTGGGAGTTGAAATCAACCAGAAACACATCCAGTTCCGTGTTTACTCCTGTAAACAGGTTGCAGATGGGGAAAGTAGGTGTTTCAGTGGGCTGCTTCTGTTACCAACAACTCCTATTTTGTCTAGTGAAAAATCAATAAAATTAAATTAATTATACATTAAATAAAATAAATAAAATCTTTGAATAAGACAGACAAAACAATGGCTGATTTTGCATCTGTACCCCCTTGGAATTTGGGAAAGGAAATTATATTAATGGAAAACCAAAAGATATGCAAGACTTAAATGCTTCCAAGAAGGGAGATTTTGGCACTGGTGATTACACCTGCCACTGAATTGCACGTTACAACATCCATCCGTTTTCTGCTGACAGTGATTGAACTCAAGGACTTCGGGTAGTAACTTTCTAAGCCAAGGAACTTTAGCAGTTCACTTAAGCTTATTTTAAACCTGAAGAAGTTCAAACTGTCTTTATTGATCACTTCGGATCATACGCAGCTCTTCTAAAGGAAAGATGATGTCTTGCCACCAGTGGGATGAACTCCTCTACTGTTTTGACTTACCAGAGGATAATTTTTGCTAGAGGAACTGGATAAATGAACCAGGACATCTAGATTTGATAGTCATTTCTGCCTCAGACTTCTTGTGTACAGTTAATCTCCTTCAGCATTAGTAAAATGGAGATAATAGTATTTCCTCCGGATCCTGCCTGTCTGAGCTGAGACAGATTTACTCAGTACTGGGGCACTTCTGCCTAAAGTGAAGGTCTATTTGCTTGAGAGCTCTGCCCAGTCAGCTCCTGCAGATGCTTTCAACACACAAGGAACTTCACTCACAAACTCCAAGGTCGGGAATGCTGCTGATTTTGCCTGGCTGACATTGAGGCATTGGTTGTGTGGTTGGAGTGTGGCACCTCACTGAAAATCTAAAGCAGCCTGAGAAACTTAAGTGACATTAAATATATAAATAAGCTACAAAGATGGTTAAAATTTAAGGATCTATACCAAACCATGTAACACCGAGACACAGAATTTACATGTACATGGATGCAATTAAGTTTGATTTCTGGAAACCCAAAAAGGCAAAATTCAAATGCACAGTGCTAACTGCAAACTGTACCAAGATTATATTTTAAGCAGCAGTGGAATGAAACAAAATACCAAATTCACATTTTCTTCCTAATCCATTTCAAAGTGAAATATTAATCAACAGAAGTATTTCATTCCACCATTTATTTCTGTTCCTCAGAAAAAAGAAAAAAAATCTTTATACCTCTTTCCTTTACTGCTTTACAGAGGATATGGGCTCAGCAGTGCTCAGCAGTGCTCATTGCCAGCTTACAGACTTTGCTTAGGCCTGTGCTAAACACCTTCAAAACCAGACTGTAAATCACCCTGAGTCTAAATCCGGAAGGGAAATGAATTTGCCTATAAAAGCAGGGTATCTGCTGTACATTTCAGACTTTAAACCTTAGAGTTAGGATGTTGCACTGGAACTTTTCAAACTCAGATTAGTTATGTCTTTGTCAATGAAATTTAATCTTTTCCCAACTTGAATTCATTAACTCAAAGGCCAACATATGCAAAGTAGTTCAGACTAAATTTTAGGCTTCTTCCTCATCCTTAAAAAACCTCTATTAATTCATTTGCAAACAGCAGAGTCCAGTGTCATCCCTAGGATTTTGAGTTAATTGCCTTGGAAAATGTACAGCCAAAGACTACCGGACATTCCGAGGGCAATATTTGACTTAAAATTGGGATTGTCATGCTAGGAAGCTGCCACTGAAATTCTCTTCTCTGGGGACTGTAGTTCCTACCTGAACCATTTCTAAATATTTTTTAGATAGTCACAACTCTTTTAGAACTTTGCAGAAATTCTCACTAAACCAAATGAAAATTAAGCGCCATTAAAACCCCCCAGCTCTCTTTCATTGTATGCTCATCAGAAACACAGAGCAATCATCAGGTTGTTTCATATAGTCCTGAGAGAAGACAAGATTGACATATATTTTCAATTACTTTATTATGAGTTTTATTAAGATATATGATATTATTAAGAGTTCTGATACACAGTCACAGTCCTTCCTTTGTCAAAATAAGATAGGCTATTTGTAGTTACCAACCACCAGAAAATGATGGGTAAGACAGAATTGCTACTGTTCTCTGCTTGAGGATTGCATGTAGGGCTAATGTGCAACCCTAGGCATGCTTAAAAGATAAACAGCAATTTTTAATGTACTGCCATCAGGTTTTCACTGAGCGTTTTCCTCAGGCTCTGGAAACAAATGATCTTTGGGAGCCTCGTGATCAATGGGAATGGCTGTCCTGTGGCTATTTCAGCCACCCAGGCTGTGTGCTTTGCTGAGTACGTGGCTTGGAAGGAGAGACATCTGTAACTATGGAGAAATAGCTGATTAAGTGCCCTCTCCCAAATGAGCATGCCATTATTTATCTTGATAAACAGCCTCTCTGCAGAGGGAAAAACAAGCCAGCTGCACTTCCAGTGCCCAGCTCCTGCCAGGCTGGGCTCAGCACACTGCTGACACCTCTGGACCCTGCTCCTGGCCGCCCTCTCCTCTTGCTCCTCACACACAAGGATGCCAAGAATATCACAGCCCCTCATGTCCTGCCACCAGAGCTTGGTGTGAGGAGAGAGGATACAAATTGCCCAAACTGCACCAGTTCATTTACAGGTTAAATACAAGACAGAGTCCAACATCTGATGAAGAATGCATACAGCTTACGTGAAAACGTAATTTCTGCATCTCAGCCCTGTCTTTCTGGCCAGACATCTGGAAACTCTTCTCTAAGGTACATGCAGCTGCCACCAGTGGGGCTGGCTAACATTTCTGGCAGCACTGGTGGGAGAGAAAAACCATGGGCAATGGTCCAAAAAAACTCTGCCAGCATTGCCCTCCCTCCCCAGTCTTATGCTGGTGCTTTTCCAGCCCTGGTGTAAGACACCATCAAGCTCAAGTTAAGAGGAGCAGACCAGCAACGCTGCCTCAGGCTCACAGCACCTCTACTGCTCCACTCTCAGAAATGCTGTTAAAACAGAAGAGACCCCACTTAGATTGCTCAAGAGACATTGGATCTGCCTTGCACTTTTCAGGTCTCTGTTTCTGCCTCTTTCTGGCTAAGATATCTTAGGAACAATCATTTGTGCCCTGCTACCCCCACAGGCATTACAGAGGGTCCTGGCCACGCAGAGGGATGATCTCCCTTCCAGGTGTGGCATGAGGGACAGCAGTCACCAGGAAGGTGTATCCCATTCCAGCCTGTACCAAGCAGGCCAAGCTGCAGACCCCTGGGTATCCCCTGTGTGGGACATACACAGTATCTTACACCATTTCCAGCCCTCAGTGAGGTTATGCTACACCGTGTGCTCTGCTCAGGGACGGAGTCCAACACAGCAGAAGACTGTGAACAATCCTTATTTAATGACATCTTCTTCTTCCTCCAGGTAATTTATCTTGTCAGACTTGGGGCCAATTACTAACAAAATCTTTGACATGACAAATGTGCCACAGACTCTGTCACTGCTTCATGTAGAGCTAAAAGTGGGAAGCCAGCACACGAGGACAGGGCATTGGGCAGGAAAAGCAGCCCTTGCTCTCAGTTCTGTGCTGTCAGGAACAGCAACCAAGGAGAGCCCACTCGCTTTGCAAAAATCACATTACAGCAGTCAGTTTCCAGACAACACACTAAAGCTAACTTGAGTTAATAGAGGAACTAACTTGAGCTAAGTGAGGAACTAACTCTTTTAATGACTAATTAACTTCTCAGCAAAACAGTTCAGCAAAGAGATCTGATTTGGTGCATGTGAAACTACAAGAAAAAAAACAGTAGGCCCCAATATATTTCAGTACTTCAAGTATAAATGGTGATGTTATGCCTTTAAGTCACAGAATAAGGTGTGAAGAAACAACTGTTAACAGAAGTAACTGGATTTAACTTCCCACCCTGTCCACCTCAAGTGACAGTAAATGAAATCACCAAAAGCTGCCTCCCTAGGCAGCTACCACAGCTCAGCTGCTGAGCCACAGTCACAAATATAAGACCAATACCAAGTCAGCCAGGTGACACTCACCATTAAATGCTGAGCTTCTGGTGAAGGAGAAAGCAATTAAAATGTTTTTTTTTTTTTCAAAACTGAGGTAGTCTTATGCCCCACAGAAGGAGCATGGGGACAGAGGTGAGCACTGTAGAGAAATCCCACACTTCTGGAAAATGATTTGTAAAACAAGTTAAGTTTTTCCCTCTTTGCATTCAGCATGAGCCAAGATGGCAGGACATGGCTTCACACAACAGTTCAGATGAACTGGCAGTGGGAGGTTCAGGTTTCCACCCTTCCTTGTTGTGTCAAAAAGCAGCATTAGGTCAAAGTTTTCAGTCCATACTTCACGTAGTCCCACAGTATGGCACAAAACCGGCTCACTGCTACTGAGCTCCTCTGCTGTGAGGGATTTATATTTCCACTCAAAAACTTTTAGATATCCATAAATCAAGAGAGACTAGAAGAAAAAAAAAAAAAATCCCCGAATTAGACCAATCTTTCAGTGTTTGTTAATTTTACTTCCAATTTCTCAGTCAGTAGCCAAATTCAGAGACTGCCATCAAAAACACTATTACATTTATCTGTGTCTTGCTTCAGATTTTCTTAATGTACTTAACTACAATCTCTAACACACAGAGTGTGGTTTGGATAAATCCTGTAATCTAATCAATCAGCTAATTCCAGTGCAAGCCAAAAAGGGGGTGAGGGAAAGCAAATCCTAAAACTTTTCATTACATATTTCTCTTAAAAATAAACCACCACCTAATGGATTGCTAAACTCATGCACAAGTAAATTACCAGCAGATAATTAAGAATTAATAGCCTTCTGAGATCAGAGGTTGCTATTCATAATGAGCTGACAGAGATTATGAAAGAAGGCTTTTTCTATGAAATAAATTGAAATACAAATGTTTCTACACCACACTGTGTATGAAAAACTAATAAAGAATATCAGAAATTAAATCACATTTACTCATTCTCTTCATGTCATGTGAGAATTTTAAGTAAACTAAAGCCTTATTTCCATATTTGTTTGGATTGCAACATTACAATGTTGTTGTTACCCTCAGCCGTGAACCCTGAATGAATCTCTAATGCCAAAGAATGGCTTCAGTGGTTCCTCATCATAAACCTGTTATCTCGGATATCCAAGATGAGTTTGTACGTGGAAAAAAGTGTGAGGCTTGCCCAGACACACCGTGCAAAATCCTGTCTAATAGGTTTAAAGTTAAACGCATAGATGCACACAGAACACACAGCATAGCTGGTACCACATGGGAGAGATTATGAAGGAGCTCACAGCTGCACGTTTAAAGTCAGTAGTGTCAGGGAACCTCCGCAGGCCAGGATCACACTCCCAAACCTTCACACCAGACAGCAACACTGGATAAGGCTTCTGGTACCCAGGCAGCTGCTCTGCATCAGCAAATCCTGGCAACACTGCCAACACCGCTAGGAACTGCTTTTGCTCATACAGGGTGAAGTCCGTTCAGGAAGGGATTGCAGCTCAAGAAGTTACAGCCTTTTGAAAAATCAAAATAAATCAGCTCAGCTTAAGCAACACCTCCTTTGCCACAGTCTGGCACTGCCCCACACAGCCAGTTACAGGGGCTCACCTGGAGGTCAGCAACTCCTTTAGAAGCACCAATTTCATCCTCTGTGGACACATAAACACAGCTTAAGGGTGGAAACCTCAACCAGGACAGCTGCCAAAGGTCTCAGTCCCTTTCCTTGCACCTTTCAGCTTCCTGTGGTCCTTCACTGCCCTGGCACTTGCAGCTGTGTGGGGATGCCAAAGCAGTGGTGCAAGAGGTAACAGCAGTAAACCAAAGAGATTAATTCTCAGTCAGCTCAGGAGACCAAACCCATTTTCTCTGTGGCCAAATGAGTGGCAGGACTACTGCTTTTAAAACCACATTCAAACACAGCAGTACAGTCATGTTTTCGGGTGCCAGCGTTCTGATCTGCAAGGCTGATCTAAAACAGCCTTGAATATACCTTCAGACACTATAGTATTATATTGATCTACTGTACAGGGCAATGCTCTCAGAAACGGGCTCGTTCTGCTCTCCGTAAGGCTGCAAGTTTGAGAAAACTTTAAGGAGCACTTACAGAAGACAAAGCACAGTTCTTTAATTTTGGTTTACCCTGCTACAGCTTCACCCTTGTGACCTTTCAGACCAAGATCAGGTAACAAGAAGTCAAAAATAAGAGTTTTGAGAAATAGCATTTTTTTTTCCTCCTGATTTTACTGGAAGACCATCAATATTGGATGAACTCCTTTAGATGTACTGTGCCCAGAGCCACTGAATACCAAATGCTAGAGTAGCTATGCTTCAAAGAGAATATTCTGTCTAAGCTGAGTTTTAGCAAGGCCAGTTCCCTATCAGACTGCTGCCAAGAATCTTGCCAAAAAACCCCCCTTCGTCTATAAAGGCTCTGCTTCATTATTTTGTGACAAATACTGCTACTCCACAAGCCGGTATTAAAAAGGCAGAAGTACATGATAGCGTTAAACACCACAGGACAGTAGCCATCAGATAAAAAAAAAAAATTTGGTGTTACCAGTGATAAGGGACATTTTTTCTCCATAATTTGTCATTCCTCTTAGAATTTGCATGCATGTGGCTGTGGACAGTCCAGTAGCATAGCTTAGAAAGAAAAAAATAAAATTATTTCTCGCTTCAGTTCTGTGTGGGCATCCACACCATAAGCTTGTGGAGAAGTAGGAGACTGCACGCAGCACAGACAACAATGCTGCCTCAATTCAGTAATTAGATCCAGAAACAGAATTAGAAAGGCAATTCTTATTAAGAGACCATTACAGGGCTTCCTGGTGTACAAAACTGGGGGAGGGGGGAGAAGCAGAAGGAATTTCAAAATTTTCCCCTTTTCCATGTAATCTGAGATTTCTAGTTTCTACTCTTACAAAACAAGCTTACGTGTGCATCAATGCACTGTTGCTCTGGTAAATCAGCCTTAAAGGAAACTGTCTCCAAACAAAGAGCATCAAAGAGAAAACACAGCCCAGTCTCAGCAAGCACAAAGTATGTTCAGTCTGCCTGGGCCCACCAAGATGTTAAGGGCACTGAGAGAGAGATGTACTTCCCTGGATGGTTTTGTTCACCTCCACCTGAAAGAGATTACTTTTCTGATCCACTTTAAGAACGTGGTCTTTAAACCACTATTTAAACCACAGAAATGAAGATTTCCTTAGACTCTGCAATTTCTCTCCAGTCCAGAGGACAGCTGAGTTACTGCAGCCCACCACAGTGACCGCCCAGGCAGGCACACTGTGGTGTTGTAAACCCTCTTCTGTGGCAATAGCCAGAGATGATCTCTACATGAAAATTCTGAGGTTATTTTCTAAAAACTTTAGTTGGCCCAAACAGCTTCACTATTCTTCCTGTAAATTCATGTCCTGCTCTTGCCTAGTGAGATGAATAATCAATTGTTTGCACCCTCCTTCCCATCCATCTCCCACTACAACACAACAGAACTGTCAAATAAGATTTATTGCCGTAAAATTGTAAGAGCAATTCTAATCAATTGCTTACTATGAAAATTTTAAAAGTGAAATTCTACTTTTCCCTTTTCTTTCACAGGTCCAGTGAACAGCATGTAAGAGCAGATGTCTGCAGAGCAGATCTTTGCTGCCAGCTCTGCCCGGGCCACCTAGGGGATCCCCAAAAAGTGACTGTTTCTACACCCTTAGATATCTGAAATAACAACACTGTCCTGAACATGCTCAGATTTACTGATTATTTGTTGGGGTTATTTTCTTTTTTCATTCTATTATTTCACTGATGCCCATAATGATCCAAACACAAGGCATGCAGAATGAATCAGAGAAATCCTTCTTCTTCCTCACGTCCCTTCATGCCTCCAAATCTCTATAAACGGACACCAGCAAAGATTTCTCTTGTGAGTGGTTGTTGGGAGGTTTTTGTACAAATAGAAGCTTGACACATCTGCACAAAAAGTTTATGATAAGTCATGAACTAGCATTTTAGAGGTGTTACAGGCTTGATTCAGTTGCTTCAGCTGGCCTTGCTGCTATGGACTGAATGACCTAGAAGACAGCTGTGAATTAATTGCATATGAGACATCATCTAACTTGGAACAGCTTCCTAATGTGCCAGAAATCTAATCTCCAATTTTCTAGCAGTATTTTTAAATATCTACCAGTAGATAAACATACCCTTAAGTAGTCTTTTGTGTAAGGATGAAAAACCAGTAATAACTACACGAACAGAAATTTAATGCAACACTTCCACAAAGTTTTCCTAAGAACCTATCTCACGCTGGGATTGCCCAGAGCCTTAAACACACAATCCCCTCACTGGGACTACACACATCACACTGGTGAGATGGAACACCACGGCCCACGAGGATGCAGCCAAATGCACAGCTCTGGAAGTGCAGAGATTTCAAAGATGAAACCACAGCATCAGTGAAGACCAAACTTGAGACCTTTAGAAAAACCTGCTCTGTGAATTTAACTTCTTGAATTTTCCAGAGTCTAAAGTAAACGATCAGTTGTATTTCCCAGCTATGCCAAAATGTTTCCCACAAGGTCCCCATATGAGATAACCAATAAGGGTAAAACACTTTCATGTTCTGGAGTCCCTTGTAAGCTGTTTCTATGAATTCATCTCCAGAACAAAAAGTCAATATGCAGTTGGTTTTCTGCCCACTGCACCCCTCATCACTCGTTTGATATTTACTTTATTTTTAATTAAAAAGATGTATAGTCCCTTCGAGGGCACTAAAACAGAGCAACTGTTTAGAAAAATCAATATAGGCAGGGTTGTGGCTCCCCATAGGAAGTTTAATTCTTGACAGCAGATCTGCAGCAAACCAGACAAGAGTATGAAGTGATCCCCAGAGCTTCAGTATGACCCATTCCAAGCACCCCAGAAAAACTGGGCTGAGCTGCACCACTTCCAGCAGCCTCTGCTCCAGCCCTACAAGATCTGCCATCGAGAAGCCCAGACTGAGCAAGAGAAGAAAACTTGGTGGTCATTATATACTAATAAAAGAGACTAAAACACCACTGTAAGAAGGTGGAAACGCAGAGGGAAATGTTGATTATAAATCTGCCTGGCCAGAACCTCCAGCTGGCGATGGAGAAAGTAATGTAGAGAGAAGAGACAAGCAAACACCACTGATAGCTGACGCCTTCCAGCGCTCTTACATGGGAATGAAAATTTGCCTGGTTCAGGGGTACAGGAACATAGCATTGCTACAGCACCCACCCTCACTCAAAAATCAAGCTATGTTTTGCACTTGTAGAATAAACTTACAAATTTTAAAAATAACCTGATCACTAGAGATTAGATGTTCCAATATTTATATTCTAGAACCCCTATCTTTAGCTATCCAGCAAAATTTTGATGAGTTCCTGGGATTAACACAGGTAAAAATGTATCCAGAAAGTATAACACACTTGTAAATAAGATGAGTTACAATCTGATTCCATCAGCAATTTGTTCTCATGAGTGTAAGATGTTAGAAAGACCCTGATTTTTGTCTATCTACCCACATTGAAAGGAGTAACACTGCATTTATTTTGGTGTTTTCCTCATTCACCTATACATTGATAAAAGCAAGTGGGACATAACTTCTAGGATAACACTGAATTTTAAATTCAGACACTTGGCACTGGCTCAAGAAATGAGTGAGGCCTGGAGAAAAACATTTAATTTGAAACCAAATGTCTCCTTTCTGGAATCAAAGTGATTCTAGCTATATTTCCATGGCTCACTAATAACACAGTGGCCTATGCAAGTTTTCTCCCCTGTATCTTTTGTAACTGAGCATGTCTTCAGACACCTGGATACAAACTGAAATTGTCTTTATTTTAATGAATTGAAAGGTTGGAAGGGGTCCTCTGATTTCATGTGCCTGCACTGGATGGAGGTAAGCTATTTATGCCTTGAAAAATGATCAGTTTACATTAAAAAAAAAAAAAGGTACATGCCACAAATACAGTAGATGCAGCCTTCCAGGTACTGTCTACAATCAAGCATCAGCTTCTCAGCACTAAATATGAGTGTCTGAGATAATGCATCTATCCAAAAGCACAAAAATATGCACAACAGGGCTGCATCATAATAGGTATTCTGACTCTACTGAACTATTTTAAATGACATAGCAAAATAAAATTTCATTGCAACTCACTTGATCAATCAAGTGGAAACAGCAATACTTTTAATGTTTGCAAAAGCCATCAGCAGACTGCAAGCGAAATGTCTTAGCATTTGTCTTGCCTACACAAAGAGATTTTTGTTAAAACTGCAAATATAGGAAGCCTTTATATTAAATATCCAAAATGTTTAGGAATGAGACAGTACAAAACTTGTTTCTAGCAAGTGCTGACCCCAAAAGGAAAGGCCTTTGAAAAATACTAACTCCTCTGACAGACTACAGGAATACTAACAAAACCAAGGCAGTTTTTTCTAGATACATAAAATGAAATAAACTGCCTCACTGAGAAATGTTCCCAGGGAACACAGTAATGAGATGTAGCAGTAGATCCTGCTGCAGCCTTAATTACATGGGTCACAAGTGAAAAAGGATGACTGCCAGCACACAGCAAGTGCAGTAGCCTTGGAATCACAGAATCATAAAATCCTGAAACTCTTCAGATTGGAAAAGGCCTCTTAAGATCATCGAGTCCCATCATTAAACCAGTACTGCCATGTTGGCCACTAAACCATGTCCCCAAATGCCACATGCACAGTTTTTTTTGAACACTTCCAGAGTTGGCAATTATACCACTTACCCTTTTCCAATGCCTGACCACCCTTTGCAGTAAAGAAATTTTTCCTACAATCCAATTTAAATCTTTCCCTGTGAAACTTGAGGCTGTTTCCTCTTGTTTTATTGCCTGCTATCTGGGAGAAAAGATGGACTCCCACCTTGCCACCCCCAGCTCATCCTCTTCACAAGACATAAGTCATTAGTGAGAGGTGAGAGCACAGGCTGGATAATTGCACTGAATTTAAGTATTCAGGAGAGTAAAGTTGTGGGTTTGCTCTGTTAATTCTGCACCCTGCATGGTGAGTATGGAGCCCTCTGTGCTGGGTACCACCATCAGCCTGGCAGGGCAAGGTCAGGAAAACCACCAGGACATCATTCCTCTGATACCACTGGCTGCGTGAGAGAAATCAAGGCTCAAGGAACTAAGTCACACTTGCACAGTGCCACATCCATATGCTTTATATATTAATCCATGATGAAAGTAATAAAAATAAGGTATAATTAAACCAGGGGAGAGTCCAGTAAAAGTTTCTAAGGTAAAATGAACTTGCACTGTTTCTTGCCAAACCAAACTCTTGAGGTTCATCTATTTTTTTTTCCCCTTCAAGCTGCCCTTCCTTTCACCTTGCCTTTTACAAGGCCCCATTTAGAAAGGTGATCCCTGAACTCACAGACTTGGTCTTTCACAAAGCCCAGAGACAGAGCAGTTCACTTGAGTACAGGCCATCAATTCTGGAAGGAGACCTCTGCATCTGGATTCAAAAGGGAAGTTGCTGAAGATCTTTCCAAAAACAACACACTTTAAAATGTGTGCTTAATGTGTGGATTAAAGGGAGCTGGCCTGAGCTGCCAGCTCAAGGGGAAAATAAGAGCTCTGACTTAGCAGTTTAGAGCATGTTAATGTTAAAGCCATGAGGAAATCTTGCGCTTGCATTCGTAGCCAGGACATAAGCAAAGTCATGGTTTCTGCTTTTTCACTTGTGGTTAGCAGACTTGGGGAATTAAAATAGCCAGCTAAGATGTTACTTTATACAGCTGGTCTCCAGTACTGCTGCTGGTCCATTGTTTGGGTGGCTTCAGGCTGATGCCACACAAAAAAAGTAACACGAATCCTCAGTAAATAATTTAAACATGCAGCCATCAAAGTGGTCGTATGCCTCCCCAGAGGGAAACTCAGACTACAAGTGGAGAAAATCCTTACTAACCAAGAGCTTTTTGAAATTTCTTGAAGACTTTAATCTGGTCAGCAAACTGGGAAACACAGCCTGATGCACATTTCGTTTACATCTGCGCCCGCTTTTATTGCAGAAAATCAAGTAGATTCAATGTTGACATTTAGAGATAACACAGAAGATTTGCCCTTTTGAATTTTCTAAAAGTCATGGATAGGTCATTTTGGCTTAGCGGTCTGTGCCTAGGAGTTCTGCTTAAATTGCAAGTGACTGGGATGTGTTATACCCAAAAGATGGAAGAACCTTGAAGTGACATTCAGAGATCTGAACCTGAGACGATGCAAATTATCTGAACCCCTTAAATTGGCATATCCTGAAATATTGGATCACATATTCCTACCATTTACCTTCCTCCTGAACCCCTGACTTGAGTGGCACCACAGCTAATTTACTCACGTTTGAGTCAGAGGCAAGCAGAGTAGTTTTGTAAGGAACTCTTCACTTTCAAGTTTCAGCCATTCACTCCTAGGACACAGCACGGTCACGATTTCCTTGAAGTCATTCTATGATAATCACTAGACTGGCAGAGCTCACAAAAGAGACTGAACAAAAAGTCACAAAGAGAAAAGCTACTCCAAATGTGCTTGAATTTTTAAGTTTTTTTTAATATGTGATTTCAGACTGCAGGCACAGAATATACCCAGGTAATTACAGAACTCAACAAAAGTAATACTTGTGATCCCAGCCCATGAGACTGCAAGTCAAGACAGTCACATCTCCACCCAACTATTTGAGGAACATCATGCTGAAGGCCACCATCAATGTCAAATACAGTCTCCTGAAATTGCAGGTACCCATGAATTAAGGCATTTAATCTGCAAAGGCCCACAAAATGTATTCTCCCTCCACTATTACTCACCACAGCAAAACCACTAACAAATATCATGCATTTAGTATCACAAGGCTGGCCACAAACTGTTTAATGTGCCAGATGAAAAACATGGAAAGGTCAAAGGCAGCGACAGGGTTCCTACAATTTTGAGGAAGCTGAGTTGGTTAAACAACAAAATTGATTTTAAAGCTCCTAGAAAAACAGGCTTTCACCACCTGCTACAGCAACATGCACAATCTCAATTCAGAAAGAAAATCAAGAACTAAAACAAGTTCTCCTTGAACCTTAAAATATGCAAACTTAAACTTGTAGGTAATTCATCATAGCCTTTTGAAAATCAAGTATTTTTTATCATTTCATGCACACTCTCTTTCATGCATCTGACTTACCAAAAAGTCTTTCAGAGATCTTTTCCCCACTCCCCTTGCACGGCACGTACAAAGCCCTGGTTTAGCTACAGGCAGGTGAACTCTATCTCAGAGTGCCAAAAGCTGCACCAAACACCAATTGCTGTGGTATCTTCTGTTACATAAATATATAACAAAGAAAGGCCGAACAACCAAAATATAACCAGAACTTCTGGCTTCTAGTCCCCAGTTTGGATACCTGACCATAACCCTAGACATATAAGCTCTCTTTTCTTTACTACCTAATGCCTGAACTTGTTGGACTCCTTTGGAATTTTTAATTTTAAATTTTTATTGACTTCAGTGTTCCTTGCCAAGACTGAAAAAGAAGACTTTTTGCTGAACATTAGAATTTGAGATTGGTGTGCATTTCTTAGGCTTATTTGAAAGGCTAGAGCCAAACTGATATCAGTCTTCTGGGAAACATGGACCTCTGGAGAGGATGAATGCTGTAAATCTGAAAGATCTGTCCAGCTATAAATACTATATTTTGAGAGTCAAGACCATCATTAACTTGGCAAAACTCTAAATGCACATTGTAGCACCTGAAAATGGTATCATATCACTAATAAAATAGTGAGAATGATTTTGATCTGCAAACACACATGAGGCAACAATTCTGAAAAGAAAGCCACGTTTAAGTTTCTAAGTGATGATCCCTTTAAAGTAAAAGGCAGTCATTTAAAATTAAGGCTCAAATATAGTTCAGTAACCAGAGTGTCAGGATTTTGATTCTGCAGGGACAACACTGATGATGTTTTAATTAAGCCCTCTACTAATCCTCACGTCTCAAGTCTCAGACTGCTTAATTCTTTTACAGAAGGGTGATGTATTTCAACAAGGGAAGTCATACATCGATTTTAGATACTGGTAGGGTTACATAGGTCCTGTCCAGTTTTTGTTGAAAGCAGGTTATATTTTTGCTGACTTATATTCGGTTATTTTAGTGAGGTTTGTTACCACACCCCAAGAAAGAGAAAAAGGATTTTGCCAAGTTAACAGTATTTTTCTTTTTTTGTTGTTGTTGCTGAAAAAGCAATGAAGTTACAATGTTGCTATTAGAAATTTGGCAGCTACGATCCCTGTCAGCTTTTCTTGGCTGCAATATATTTAGCATTGCTTAAACAGCTTGCAAGAACCTGTGTAAGTCCAGAAAACAACTCCTCTGAGTAAGCTGATTTTCCACAATGACAGTGAAGGTTTCATGCCCATTAAGGCAATTTAACCAAGTCACCTCCCTGAAATGTAACTTAACTCTACAGAGGAAAAATAGCCTTAGATATTCTGTATTAAACACAGTGGGAAATTCTATTTAATCTTCTCTGGTCATCCTTTGATATAAAGATCACTTGTTGAAGACTCATAGTTGGCAATGCCCAAATATCCCCCCATACAGAAGAGCTGCTTTGAGGACCAGGAATCATCTGACTAATGCAGCTGATCATCTTTCATTAAAAAAACGTTCACACAGAGAATGAGAAAAAAAGGTACATCCACAGCAAAGCAACTACAGAAAAGAAAAAGAAGGCCCAGCAATCTCTTTGGCTACTTTCTTCTCATCTCTTGTTCAACCCTGAGACTCCAGCATACCTCTTGTGCACGCTCAGGCACAGAGAGCTGACAAAAGGCTGATTTTCCTCCTGTTTGATCCTTCAGAGAACTGAACACCGAGAAGCATTAACACACACTGCAATTTCTGTGAACAAGGTTTGTCATCCCTGTTTCCCCTCTAGCAGTCAAAAGAGGCAACAATCTGTCTTTCCAACAACAGCTTTCCAGATCCTACTGCATGTATCTTTACCTCAGAACCATAGAATCAACATCAGACATGAAGCTTTAAATACAACCCCTCCAGAAGTGATGCAGGCTCAAGCCTTCCCACTGTACCACCTGTGGCTGCACATCAAGCACATTTTGGGAGAAAAAACACAACATCTACTATAAAAGGCAAGAGTCTGAAAGTGAGCTTAGCCATATGAGGGAAGAATCACTTCAGGGACTGGTAAGATCCTCAGTGAGGCAGTCTCTCAAACAGGGAGACTCATGTTGGTGTCTGGTTGCTGATCAAGGAGTGATTAGAGATGTAGGAAGGAGAGAGAAAAACTGGGAAAAGCTAGAACATCACCAACGATGAACTGGGGATGCAGTTTCACTAGAGGCCTAGGGAAGTTTGGAGAAAGACCACCATGATCCACATCTCTCTCCCACAAGCTGCACCAGTAAAGCATCCCTCTGAACATCCCTTTCTTTTCTTCTTCAAAACAAAACCCAAAAGAACTCAAACCAACAAAACCTTTGACACACAGCTAAATATCAAGCAAGTAGTGTGGTTTCAGAGCTCCAGATGGTGAAATGCATGTTTGGACTTTGCCCCCTCACAAGGGCTGGCAGATCCCCCTCCATTTGACAGACTTTGCTCAAGATAAGGGGGACAAGTTGATTGAATTAAAGCAGCAAGGAAGAAGCAGGTCTAAGAAACAAACCTGTAGCACTCCTTGATCAGCAGCTTTTACACAAAACAGGCCTGGATCAATCTATGCTGATAAGCTGTAGATTGAGGGCATTAAATTCAGCCACGTCGCATAGCAGTCACAAAAGATTATGGTGCAAAGCCAACAGTATTGACAATTACTGCAGTGCCTGAATTCCAAGACCTCTGCTGTGTAATTTGGAGGTTACAGTGCTGCAGAGGAAGCCCAATAGGTTCAAAAGAAAATTTTAGATATAGTTTCAACAAATCCAAATTTCAAGTCTGACAACTATTTTTCGTACCAGAAAATAAAATTGAATCAGTGCAAAACTTGAATGAGTTCATAAAAAACAATGCTTCTCTGACCTGGCATTCAAATCCACAATGTTAGTTAGATGTATCACTTTAAACTACTGTCAGGAGAATCCATGTTCAATTTTACTGTGTATTATAATTTTTATTGCAGCTTTCCCCATATAACACAAAAATCCCCTAAAAACTCCAGAAGTGAGTCTAATTCACTTAATGTAAATACATCACATTTGCCTTGTTTTGTCCCCTCTCAGTCTTTCAGGTTTATTGCTGCCTTTAGACCACCCCATCAGAACAGCTTGTGGGAAGCTGCTCTCTTGGAATCTGTGATTTCTGTGCCCACTACTGCCTTATTGACACGACTTGCACTTGGCTGTGACCACTGTGACTTCCATGGGTTACTAAGTCCTAGTTTAATGAAATATCGCCCTCTTATTTCTCTTTCCCTCTCCACTTTTGCACAGGCATCAAAGCTGCAGTCATCACCATGGAAACTAGCTGGAGAATTAAAAAAAATAATAAAAGCCTACAGAGTCATGCAAAGCTTGTGCACTGCCACCCACTGGGTACTGGTGTTAGGGAGCCTCCAAGTACAAAGCAACCCTGCTCAGGGTAAGCAAAGATTCTCTCGCTGCAGTGCCTGCATTCAGACCCAAATATGTGCATTTTTGGCACCAATTAGTCTCTCCTCACAGGGCAGGATTTGCTCATAGCGCC
The DNA here is from genome assembly GCA_013397115.1 of Edolisoma coerulescens. NCBI lineage: Eukaryota > Metazoa > Chordata > Aves > Passeriformes > Campephagidae > Edolisoma > Edolisoma coerulescens. The sequence goes on along the minus strand of VWZW01006981.1, from coordinate 1,412,073 downwards.
TAGATCGCCCTAGTGAAACTCAAGGTTAATAGACTCGGACTCCTTGTCCTATCTCAACATAGGAATCTCTTGTTTTCATGCAAGTTTCATCAGCAATGTGCTCATGCACGATACATTGCTCCATCCTCTGCAGTGGCTTATTCCCAGAGCGCAGGCACGTGCATCCTGGGAAAACACACCATTGCAATTCCAGAGGGAGCTGCAGGGCTGGGGTTAATCAGGGATCAGGACACGAACCTGCAGCTTCTTTCTATGAGGTATGAAATGCCCAAGAAAATTTGGGATTTTCGGGAGCTTGCTTTTGGTGATCCATAATGCTTTTTGTTACTGGCCGATAGTAACTAATAGCAGGTTTTACTTTAGGAAGATCTCCATGGTGATCTGAGCCTGCTGACATCAGCTGGTTTTTTTTTGGTGTGGATTTAAGAACAAAACCAGTAGTCTAATTAAAGGGAAAAAGACCTAAAATAATTGGAGAAAGGAGGAAGAACTCCTGTACATGCTGCAGTTCAGTTCAGTCTTCCAGAAAGAAGCAAAACACTCTAAAGAAATCTCTCTGATGTAGTTTATGTCATTAAAATAATTTAGAAAAACCTTGACTACTTTTTCAGTAAATGATATTGCACGCCATAAAGAAAATTAGTTGATGGGGGGAAAAGCAAAAACAAAATGAGAAAAAAAGAAATAAAATCCCTAAATCCTAAAGGATCATAGTAATTTCTACAGGAGTTTAAGACAGATTTTTCAGACCTGCTGCAGTATTACGTATGAGCTCTCTAGCACAAGTCTTTAAAATGAGAAAGGGGAAAAAAGGGAAATGTATTCAGACCTGATTTGTTCTTTTTCCATATGTTCCTACAACCTACATTTCAAAATACTTTTCAAATCAAGTGGTTTTCACAAATCTGGAAGGGTATTTTTCGATTTCATCTCACACTGCTGAAAACAATTCAACGTTTTTCCCCTGCATGACTCGTTTTTCCCTTCTTTCCTCTAATAGGTTTTACAAACACATCCACACACTTATTTCAAACTGACACTCCAGAAATGAGTTAGATTTTGTATTTTAATCAGGCACACGCCATGCAAGAAAATAATATAAAGTAGCAGGTAATCAGCCCAATGAAATATTTATGGAAACTGATTAGACCATTTATTTTTATCTCAGGATATTTGTATTTTACACAACTACTCAAAAAAGAAAGCAAGATTAAGAATTATACAAAGTTACAGTTCACTCCTTTTACAAATCAGAGCATAGGTATGATTTCCAGAAGGCTGAGCAAGTGCAAGCCAGTGTTCGCAGTCCAGAGCCCAGCATGCTTTGGCTCCTCTGGCCAGCTTGTGAGCTACCTTACTGAAGATGAGACAGGAAAAATGGACTGGCACAGCTCTCCCAGGAACAGCAGTGGAAAGCCACCCCCACACACAGGGTTTGCTCTCAACACTACTGAATGAAATTAAGCCATGATTTTGTCTGTGAGCATTAAGCTCAGAGTGAGCAAGACAGACAAATGGTTCTCTGTTGACACTTCTGTAATGGTGCCTTTCCATTATTCTAGTCATGAGTTATCTAGATTGTCAGGTCATTGACCTCCCCAAGTATTCAAAAGTGTACTGGCAGAGCAGAAGATTGGCCTGAGAGTGACTACACTATGTGTCAGAAGGCAGACCTTCAGGATGCCAAATGTTGGATTTTGTTTTGATTGTTGTAAACCTCCCCCTTCTGTAAAAGCATCAGCATTGCAGGAAGAAGTTTCAGGTCTTTATAGGGCTACATATTTATATATAGTGTGGATTTTTATATAGATGCTGAAAATGGAAAGCAATTCCCATATGGATGAACAAATAGTTATCTAGAAACACAATATACAGAGGCTGAAGTGGAGTCCTATTTAATCCATTCTGGACCTAAGGCATCACTTATGTGACAAGCTGCAGTGTAGAAAAGCAGTTTTCATGCCGGATACAGTCCCTGTGTTGGTGCCAAGGCCAAAAGAACAAAAGCAAATGTAGAACTTGCAGTCCTTCCCTTGGGGGCCCTTCCACAACAGCCTGCAGACAGCAGATGGGGAAACACCACTGCATCCAGGCACATTTCTGTGCCCTCCAGCAACCCGAACAACAGGTGCTGCTGGTTGCACTACCAGGCTAATCCCATCCTTCCTGCACACATCCTCTGGGAGGACACCTGGTCTGGCTTTGTCCCTTGCTGTCCTTCTGCCCTGCCTCCCAGCAAGGGTTGCCTTGGACTACAGAGAAATTTGCCCAGACACTGCCTCAGGATTCCTGAACTGTCTAAAAGACCACATATTTGGCAGCATCTACAGGGTTTCTTCTGAAAGCAAGACATTTAACAACTCATTGGAGTGGACAGGTACAAAATGCATATTTGGAGGGTAGGACAGATTATTAACAAGAAGGGGGAGCTCAAAAATACCAAATGGCCTTCCACAGAATCAGCAAAGCAAAGCAAAGGGTCTGTGATTTCAGCCACCTTAATATAGAGAAAAGAAATTGCCTTCTAAAGATCCCTGGGCAGAAGACTTCAGGCAGAAGGAAAGATGATTAGTTTGCATATTTGCAAGCTTTCCACTAAACAACAGTTGATGACAGCATTAGAGACGGGAAGGCGCAAGGAATTAAGGGATAAGAAGCACAGCAAAAGTCAGAGGATCAACTTGGCACAGAAGAAGACAGAAAACTTGAAGTCAAAATCTATAAAGCAGTTTATCTTAGAGGCAGAGGCAAGAATGCCAGCTTTTCTATCTCACATTGGAATGGCTAGCTCTCCAAGGAAACATTGCGTGTGTGTGTGTGTTTTTCTGAATATTTCCTTAGCTGATATGGGGAACAAAGGTAAGTGCCCTTCTGAGCATCCTCTTCACTGCTGAGAGTCATTACAGCTTCCCTCTTTAAGTATTGTGCAAATGTATTAGGATGAAAATAATCGTAAAAGATATAGTAATTCTAGAAAAGTACATGCAGTTAAAATTACACAGGAGTTAGAGCAGCCTCTCAATTCTATAGACTAGAATGGTTCTGGTAATATTTCCGAGAAATGTTGCTGAAAATAATAACATGTCCAAAAGCTGGAATTAACTTTACATGCTATTGCCACAGAGAAGCTATATTTCTAATTCAAATCAAATGAAAAATGCATTCCAAAATAGGGCAAAATGAATAATGAAGATCTGGAAATCAAAGGATCTGAAACAGGATTTATCTGTCACAAAGTTCTAGGAAGGACAGACACCAGTACACATGTTAAACACGATGACACTTCCCTAGAGACTTACGATAGTACTTCACCCTTAAATAACACACTCAAAACATTTCACAGACATTAACTAATTAATCCTCAATCCTCATGTGGCTGTAAAAATTACACAGTAGGGAAATAAGGTCAGATCTTCAGAGGAGATCAAGCTGAGATTAAACAGTCTGCCCCAAGGCTATACACTGACTTGACAGTAGAGACAGGGTTACAGTTCCCAGGTCCAAGAGCCACCCCACCACCAGAACACCTTTGGAGGGACACTGACAGCCCCAAACATCTCCAGCAGCTGCTCAAACAAAGCAAAAGGTTTAGGCAGGGTCAGATACCTCCTTTTTCTCAAAGACAAACCCCTGAACACATGTCTTAAGGCAGTAAACTGTGCACCCACAGACCTCCCTCTCCTGCTGTGGCTCTGCAAACCAGCATGTGCTGGGGGTCAGTGGGAGGGGAGGTTTCTTTTGCAGTACAAACCCCTGTGCTGCACCTTCCCAGGACATCTTCCTTACAGATCCACATTTGCTGCCTGCCAGGCAGCCATCATCACTTCATCTTATGAGAGACTTCAGATACCTGGGGCACATTTCACAAACACTATACAGAACATGCTGCAAATTGCACCTGATCATGTCCAACCTATCAAAGCCTTCAGAGCCCTGGAGTGTGAGGATGAATGGAGAAAAGGTGACTTTCAGGAGTGTTGAAAGCACTCAGGCAGGCCACAGCAGAGGATGCACTGGCATACTCGGCCTCCTAGGAATCAAACAATTCCCAGAACACAAAAAATATGCAGGAGGAGATCAACTCATGCATCCTGCAGTTAAATATTCCCTAGGCACAGGGGAAAACAAGCAGCGACAGCTCTGCACTGTTGTCCCTGTGAAACTAAACAGAATGGCTACAGCCAAGGAGAGGGTGCTGGTGGCCTGGCCCAAGCACCCTTTGTCCATAAACACCCCAAGTTCTGCCATTTGTTGTGGCATTTGAACAGCTGTTAGTTTTGCCTGCAGCCAGGATGCCAATCCCTATTGACTCTCAGCTTTTTCAGAAAGTACTTCAGTGTATTTTGAAAATAGTGAGGCACTATTTAAAAAGTTCAGTTCTTATTGCAGCACTGTCAGAAGATTAAAAAATTAAAAGTCTGGCTACCACAAGCAGCAGTATGTCTACCAGTCCCGGGCTGCCTTTTTGTGAGGATCTGGGTTTGGTTTTGTGAAGTAAAACTTTGTCTAAACTTCTAATTATATTAAGAAAAGTAAGTGCTAGAAAACAGCAGAACCTCATAGCTCTAGCAGAAAGTTATTTAAAAAGCCAAGAGCTTAAATAAGAGCTTCTTTTTTTAAACTGTACCTGATGGGAAAGGAAAATGGTGCCTAAGGTCTAAGGCCTGTGTTGGCAAGAAAGGCTGCGCCAATTGGGAATGGGAGAGGACAGAGGAAAGGGTCCCACTAACATCAGCAGTGGAAAATCTGGTATTAACCGAAAAAGGTGACCTGGATGAAGATAAATACAGTCCACAAGTGAAGACAAGTGACTTGCTAGACAAAGACAGCAATGAGCTGTGAGGAAGGGCACAGAGGCAGTGCGTTCTGTGGAAAAGGAAAAAGCACGCACACAAAGACGTAAACAAGATTTCAGCTTGAAAGAACTGGCAGTTCCTCTCTGTCACTACCATTTACATTGCATTTCCTCCAGCCTTTATAAAACCTGGCTCCTCTAATTCATTCTAATTCACTCTCTAATGCCTCCACACGGCTCTTTCATTGTGTGTGTGGGCAGTCTAGAAAGCAGTAGTTAGACAGCTTTTGACTGAAAGGAAATGTTTTAGGCACAGCTCAAAGCCTGTGGGAGTCAAGAGAAAGCATTGAATTTGGCCTTTAAAAGAAACAGGATGCCAGGAGACTCACATGAATGTTTAAAACAGAAGATGCATAGGCCTGAGTTTGGTTTTAGCCACTAGCTGAAGTAGGCTGGTTTTAATTAATAGCAGGTGGTGGCTCACTCTTTCGGCAAGAGGGCAAATGTGAGTTAAAGTTTTAAGATATCGATGCAATGTTTACCTTGCTTAGTCAAAAACAGTGTTCTGCAAACTTTTGTCTAAGACCACATCTGTACAAACACTGCACGGGGACCTGGGATTCAGGTGGACACTTGGCAACATGTGAGCCCTGAGAGCAGTGAAGGGTGCCAGGATCCAAGGCTGCAACAACAAGTGCATAAGCCACTTGATCAAGGAAAGTCATTATTCCCCTTACTCAAGCTCTCTTTCAACCACAGCTGGAATAGTGCCTCCGATCTTGAGGCCCCTCCAATACAAGAAAGATGTTGATCATCTTGGGCAAGTCTACCTGAGGCCACCAGGATGGTCAGCACTGGAGAATGCAAGCTGTGAGGAGAGGCTGAGTTAGTCTGACCTGGAAAGGAGAAGGCTTTGGGGGGCCTACAGAAGCCATCAGGTACCAAGGCAGGGCTTACAGAGAACACAGCCATGCTCTTCACTGAGGAAGGAGAATGAGACTGTCTGGACTGCATATACTGGAGACACTCCCCTGGGTATAATTAAGGATTGGCCTAGGAGCCCAGAGGTGCTGAAGAATCTCTGTCCTTGAAGGTGTAGACAAGGGCCTGAGCAAGCTGGTATAAAGTCAGTGTTGTCCCAGCTTTGAGCAAGAGGCTGAACTACACAATCTCCCAGGAATCTTTCCAATCCAAATGATTTGATGATATTTGTCACAAGCACAAGTAGTACAAAGGACATAAGTTTATAAAGACAGTATGTTCCGAAAACACTAAATTACAGAGCAATTGTTAAAAAAAACCCAACCAACCAACCCAAAAAACCACAGTAACCCACAACATACAGACCATTGCTCATACAAAAGCTCACATCTTTTCTCACAAGCCTTTGCAGAACAGTAATCACGCTGGCAAAGACAACAGGCAAGAGCTGTGTAAACCAGTGCCATCTATTGAGTTTCAGAGATTCACGGTCAGCTGAGTGTTTATTGAATAGATTTACAGTTGTACAGAAGTGCAGTGAATGAACAAGATCAGGTGCCTCGTGAAAGCCACCTCAGATGCCATGACTTGCCATGCAGAGGAACACAAAGTGATGAAAGAAAACCCACTTTTAAAAGAAGACTGGTCTGAAAACAAATGAGATTAAATTATTGACTACAAAGTGTCTCATTTTAAACAGAGATTACTGGCTCTGCACTAGTCTTTCACTTGATTTAGATTTCCACTTCCATCTGATTTAGGTTTTATCACTGCAAGAATAATAGCACTTTGCCTTTCACGTTAAGTAAGTTCTTTTTCACATATAATGTTTCTCAATGAGATATCCCACAGTTTAATTAAATTAAAATTGAAATTGCATTGTAAGAATATAGACCATTTAGTACCTGAGACACTTAAGCATTCATTCTGTTTCATGAGGAAATTAATTATGTGAGAGTCATTAACAACAACTGCAATTCCTTATGGATTTAAGTTATGTTTTGAATTGGAAGACTTAAGTTCCCAGCTGATTTAAATTCTTCATGATGGCAAAAATGAATTAATGATGTTAATATTCCATATGAAACTTAGCATAGGAATGAAATTCTGTGTTAAACGTAAAGGCAGCAGCATGGACAGTGAAAGAAGAGGAACCTCTTTCTATTGTGCTGATTTTGTCCTACAGAAGTCTGGAGTATTTCTGGATGAGCTACACTCTACAGGTTCAATCTGAGTACTGGTAAAACAAATGACAGCCTTGGAACTGACTTAACAAATACCAGGACTAGGCTCTGGCTTCCCTGGATCACCTTCTCTCTTTCCTGCATGAAAACCTCAGAGAATTTTTTTTCCTCAGCCATGGTTTAAGAGAAACCTTTTCCAGCCTGATGAAAAGTGACAATGATAAGAAAAGACCTATAAAGAATGATAAATACAGTATTTCAAAACTGGGCACCCTGCCGTTAATTATCATCATTTCCTCCACAGTTAATGCATATTCAAATTATGCTGCCACTTCTCTTTCTGGGGAAACAGTTTGAAAGGGGCAAGAGGAATCTCTACAGCAGAGCCTGCAGTTTGAAAATTCACACACTGCATCAGTTGGATAGCAGAGCCAATTTTCCAGATACATAAATCTGGGTTTAACTTCTGCAAGAAAAACATTCACATCCATCCCTTTTATGATGCCATAGGGACATCTCTGTTGGCTGACAGCATCATGCAGGGAATCAGAATGAAGATGCAGGCAAATTCTAAACCAGCATAACCCCCATATAACCTTCTTTGCCCAGGCTCTATTTTGGAACTAAAATGTAAATGGTGGGCTCTGCTGAGGAATTGCTCTCCACTGTCAAAGCCAGCCGAGTGCACAGGGTTCAATTTGTTTCCAGGAAAAAAAACCCCACTGATTAATTAAAATGCAAAGGCATCTTCCTGCCAAATATTTTCCAGCCTTATGTTCAGCTAAGAATAATAAGGCTCACCCATCTGATGCAAAAGACTGGTAGCCATTCTCAACACGCCATCATCTATCACCCAACAAAAGTCCCTGTTTGCTGAGGAACAGATTGCAACCAAGCAGACGGGCAGCACGTCAGCTGAGGGTTCCACTTGTGTCTAACGCACAGCTCCTTCGGTCTAAAAGCCAATATAGCTGCTCCCTTTACTACAGCCATGCCTGGCTGGCCTAGAAACACCACCACTGACTGCTTGAAAGAGCTGTTTCAGGACAGGGAATGCAATGTAGCAGTGGGATGGAGCCCCAAGTGCTGCCCAAGGCTCTTGAGGCTCCCAGGTCACGCCAAGCCATGGGGGCTTGCACCACACCAGCTGAAATCCCCTTTGACTCCTATGAGATGAGCCACGCTTTAAATGAGGCCTGTGCTAACAGTGCTCTGCTGATGAAGATAGTGACAATTAAAAAGCAATATTTAAGGAGCTCCTTATTGGAGCCCATGCAGGACCAGGGGCTCACATTGCAATTTTAGGGCAAGTTTCTCCATCTACTTCCAGACATAAAATGGTGACCTCCTTCAAACAACCCTTTTAGTGCTGAAAGGCCAGGAAATATAAGTCATATTAGGATTAATGACTTGAATTAGCTCTCTTGCACCTGTGCCTCACTGCATCCATGGCAAAGATGTACAGTAGCTTTACCTTCTTAAAGTAACACTTGAGGGTTTCTTTGTCTATGTTAAATCTTTTCTCTCCATCTTACCAAAGAAACTACTTCAGAAGGAAAAATGCCTCCCACTGTAAAAGTTTCTTGATATGAAAAATGCAAATCTCAAGTAGCTATAATGAAGAAAATCAATTTTAGACTCCTGGTGGCTATCTTCCTGCAAAGCTGTATTATTTTTCATCAAGTCTCTACAAGAACCAGATCACGTTTCTAGCTTTCTGTTCCTCTCCTGTGTAATGAGGGAGAATCATGTATATTGCTTTCATTTAATTTACCCTAGAAATTCAGAGTTATTGATTGTAGTTGGTAGACTTCCTAGCTGTAAGAGACTGGAAGCAACACTTTTATGCCTTTTGTATTGCTTACTGCAGACAGGGACCCAAAAAGAAGAAAAAAAAAAAAGGGGGGAGGCAAAATTAAGCTTTGATCCTGGGGGGAATATATCAATGTGGAGATAAAATACTGTCTGGGAATACCTAAATATATAAAACAACTAGAGATGCAGACTGCCTCTTATGACATTTATTTAAAGAAATATCCATGCAACTGATTATCTGAGAGATATCAGAAAGGTCTAGAGTAATCAGGCAAAATTTGCATATTATTCACTGAAAAACATGCAAGTCTGTGGAAGGACCAGAAACTATTCTCTGATTTGGATAGTATTTAGAAAACAGTTTTGCAAAGGGAAGGAAAAGAACAACAGAATTTTAAGGAAATATTTTGTTTGGATATTTTAAAAGCAATAATTTAATTCAGAAAGCTGCCAAAATATCGAACAGGATTAATGCTAGAATACTTTGCATGATTTGGTAGCTTACAAATGAATGCACAGAGCCAGCATCTGTCAACTCCCTCAGGCAGCCTTGCTTAACGGAATGCAATTTCTTACCTGAAAAACATAAATAAGAAACATACATTTACATTTTGCTCTGCATAACTTCATATGTTATTTAGTATCCTAAATCACACACAAAACCAGTTCCTCCTATTAAGCATGCAAAGATGCTACATCACTTGTGTAGAATGTTTTTAAAATCAACAGTAGTTTCCAATTAAAACAGTTCAGATGTAAATATTTATACCAAATACAGCGACGTGATTAACATTCTTACCAGATACAAGCTCACTAGAGTACAGCACTTTCCATAATTACCCCCTGCTCCCGGACTGAAGTCGTTTGATCCCCCCAGGCATCAGGAGAAGGGAGCTAACACCCAAACCATGACCACCACACACCACCTAAGGGTCCTCCTTACCACAGGGAAAGCCCTCTGGGACACGAGCATGGCACATGTTCCTTGGGCACCCTCCCCTGCTCTGGGGTCTCACACACAGATCACAGATCTAAGACTCAGCCCTGGCAGGAGAGGACAGGCAGGAGATGTGCACAGGCGAGCCTCAAGCAGTGTGTGTAGCTTGGCTCTGGTCTGAATCCCAGACCAGCAAGCAGAGGAAACTCCAGAGAGAATTTTCATTTTCCCGTGTTGCACTCACATCAAATCTGCAGTTCCTTTCCATCTGGATCAATTTGTATTAAATGTGAACAGACCCCTGAGGCTCTGCTCAGGTATTAAATGTTTTTGGTGCAAGTCTCTGCAGTAAATGGGAACAACTCTATAAGCCTAGAATCATCTGAAATCCACAGGGGTCTAGGCAGAATCCATACAGCTGCCATGAAGTCCTCAGCTGCAGTCATAGATGGATTATACTCATTTAAAAAAGGTATTAATGTACAAAGCTTCCACAAGGGACAAAACCCACAACACTAAAAAGAAAGCATCAGTAAAACACTACAGCTCTTTACTGACATCTTCAAGCAGCAATGGGAATCCATCCAAATGAAACAGCCAAAGTGCAAATGCCCAGGAAACTATGAGAACTAAGAATGACCATATTTCATTCCACAAAAACTGTGCCCCCTTTTTCCCCCCCCTCATCCTCCAGAAAATACTTTCCAATTTGCTACTAGAGGCAATAGAAGAAAAGTTTAGTAAGCCTAGAGTTGAACTGTTAATGCACATAATAAAAAATCCTCAAGGGACGAGGAAAAATATCTAATATGTCCAAAAAACCATTCCTGGCTCCCTGGGTTACTCAGGCGAAGCTCTATGAAGTTTCTTCTCCTGAAAGTTTTTAATTGCATTTTAATTATGCAAACATGCCATGGGCTTTTGGGGTAGAGCCCTGGCTCAAGCTGAAAGGAATAGGTATCCATCAATCTAATCAAAGTATCTGTAAAACACTCAGTTCTGAAGTATTTATGCTTCTCTTTCTGTGAGGAAACCATCTTGTATTTATTAATTAAACTGAAGAAAGTTCAACTTCACTACACAGGAAATTTGGGAGAGCTCCCTGCACCCCGTATCTTTTAATGTGATTTTCTTAAAGTACCTGTATCTGCAAGCAAGGCACTTCAAAGACAAATTTCCCTGTTGTGTTTAAGAATGCAAGAGATAACCAGACCATGATATTTCAACAGGTTTTTTGACAAAGCTGCATTTGCAGGGCTTTCCAGAGTTTCTCCAAGTTCAAGGGACATTCTTGAACTTGTTAGGTAAGAGCTGATGCATTTTATTTTCCCCACAGGTTTGCAGTATAAGATAATATCAGAACACAACTGTCTATATCCAAATGATTGGCCACTCTGTCCCAAAGAGCAGGACATCAGGCAACCCCACAACAACGAGCAAAGGGTTTATCAGATATAGATTAAGCAGTGCCCCAAAGCATGAGGAGAACAAAGTGTTTCCTTAATCCATTTCAGTATAAGGACAGATCCCGCCGCTTGCCTGGCTCAGTTCAGCTCAAACACCACTTCCTGTTACAGATGTGTGATGCAGGAGGGCCCAAAACTGACAGGTTTTAACCATATTTGATAGAAATTTGACACAGATGTTGTAGGCTCAGCTCAACATTACACAGAAAGAAGAGCAAAATGTATTCCAGCGTTACAGGCTCCGATGTTAGGAAACATCCCAAGCCCAGCTGTTAATTCTCAGCAGCAGCTCTTGGTTCCCCTGCAGAGGGGAGATTTTGCCTCATCCCCCCTGCTTAAGTACAGGGGATTGTTCCTCCCTGCAGAGCTCTGGTAACCCACACACGGAGCTGCTGTGTCTGAAGTCACCGTACACAGTGAGAGGTGTCATTAACACATGATGGTGACACACGGCTCTGTTTGCACAGCAACACTTCAATGTCACGGGAACCTGACATGGTCTGGGGACTTGGATCTGAAGTGTGACATTCCTATTTAAAATGTATACCTTTGAGACAAGGAACAAGAGCAACTTATCTGCTTGGTGTTGGGCTGGCAGAATTGCTCATAGCCATGTAGGAATTACTGAAATGCTTTCCAGAGAAAGCTTCAAAGAAACCTTGCCCTGGCATTCCCTCCGTATTTGCCACCACTTCTGAAAATTTTTTCAGAGAGGTTTTTAAAGGTTGTTTTCTTTCCTACCTTGCCACTGGCATGGGAGCATGAGGAAACCTCTAGGGGACCATCCCTGAGAAGTCCCCACGAATGTGGGGCAGAATGCCAGTCCTGGTGACATCAGCCCCACAAACTGTGCTCCCTGGGCACTGCACTGCACCTGACATGCAACACTCAGCCTCAGCACATCAGCTGAGACAGAAAGTGATGACAACCCTGACCTTGCTGTCGAGGTGCCAGGTAGTCCTGGACAACTCACTCCTCACCTCAGCCCTCCCTTTGTACCCTGTCTGTCCCAGAGACACCTGATTCTGGGAGGTCGGGACTCGCAGGGCACAGCAACCTCCTAATCCCACCTGAGGCACTTCCATCATATCAAGAAGGAATAACAAAGCTGGCTTTGACTGTTAAACCGTGGGTCTTTAAAAAAGACTTCCCCTCTCCTCCTCATTTCAGAGTTAAACAAACGTTTAGACATTGAATACACGCAACTCTGGCCTTGGTTATACTGGAAAATATAAACTGTAACGTAATTGAAAGGGACAGGTCAGAACAGTTAGCTGATCTTTCCCAGATGCTTTTAATTTCTTGAGTTGGCATATGAGAATATCCTGGTGATGAATGCACTGTTTGTACCTGAAATACAGTAATAAAAACAATGTTCTTAAAAGAAAACTGAAAATATTCTGATATGGCTTTCTGAATACGACACACAGACTTGCAGAAACAAACACCAGCAATTGAAATGGGATAGAAAACTAAAATATCAAACAATTAGGCTTGCTTGCAGAGCTGCTGCAGGTTCTACATTGCAGCTATGTTATCTTAGCAATTAGCTTGAAGATTATGGCACAGACACAAAAGCTTATACATCTCTATGGTTTCATGGTATGCAAGCAATAAAAGCTGAAAAAGAATCTTTACATTATTTCATAACTTTAAAAGAACACCATATTGTGTATAACAGGATGAAGCACTTGTTTAAAAATTCAGTGTTATTTTAGCATCAATAGCTTTCACTAGCAGCTTTCTGAACACAGCTGTGTGGGGAGAAAATTAGTTTCCTAACATTTGCTTGTTCCAAAGGCTAAAAAATGTCATGGCTGCAACCTTACATATAGACTAACACTCATCTAAGTACTAAGCCCTAGCTAAGGGTAAGAAGTTAGGGGTTTTACTGGTAGCAAATAAAGAAATGCCAAAGGGAAACAGCAAAAGTGAACATTATCTGCAGTCAAATTAATATTACAGCAGCTTAGAGAACAAGTAGTTTCTCAGCTATTTGAGTAAATATTGACAGAAAATGAGTCAGTTACCTGAATTTCCGATGAAATCCGGAAACATTTGGTATTGAAACGTTCCCATATTAAATACTGCCACACATTTTGTAAAACCGTATCTTCGTGGTTTTTTTCCCCAACCACTGGTTGCCAAGTTCCCGCCCTGGGGGATGAGTGTTCAGCCCTACATATTGCAGAGGACCAGGTGGATGGACAGGGCAAAAGCACAGCAGGTAGCACTAACACATTCCTCAGCACTCAAAATAATGAGATGAATCAGATTCAGGCCAAAGACTAAGTTCCATGTTGCTGCACTGAAACTCGAGAGAGGACACAGAGAAAGGTAGTTTGGGAACTAATTATTACCCAACTCAGAGCAGTTCAGACTGCTTGCACATTCATTACTTGTAGGTGAATGATAACAGAGCAACTGCTCTGCTGCCAAGGGTCTCCTGCCCCTGACCTTACTGCAACCAAATGGGGCCTCACACAAAGGTCAGCTAAACCAAATAACTTAAATGCGCTCTTCCTTGGTAGGGAAAGCAATGAACTTGCCAGATTGTCTTTCTGCACAGGAGAGGAAGGAACAGAAATGCTGCCCTGGCAGATGACTGATTAAGTCATGCAGAGTGGCAAGGGAAGAGCAGCTACACTGTGGTGGCAGGATGAGGTGAGCAGAACCACTAAAAACTATTGGAAAAACATGACCAATGAGTCAGAAACCTTTAACCACCAAAAATCACAGAACTACAGCTTCAGGCTGCCCCGTTATCTCCATCACAGCTTCAAGAGCTCCAGCTACTGAATTGCCAACCGGTACCACGCACAGCAGCAAATTCCCAGGTGTGGGTAACAAACACCAAATCATTTTGCTCATGAAAAGCTTCAATCCCTTCTAAACAGATCTGAATTTTCGTTGCCAACATCCTAAACCCCCAGGACTACCTTCCCTACATCTCAGTATTGTCAATAAATTACCTAAATTCCAAGGCAACAGAATGAAACACAGACAAGCCGATGCCCAGAGATCCATTGCTAAGGAAATAAATTTTCCTTCTCTGCATAAAAATTCTAGGAATGTACTGTTGAAGTGATCAAAAGCTTAGTACTAGTGCTACTAAATCTCTAAGGGTTGCCATTTTGGGTGCCTATTAAGGGTTTATATTTATGTTATAAATCATCTTATTGCATTCCATGGAGAGATTTTAACACTAGGATCCCACCCCTTAACTAGCTTTTTATAGGAAATTTAAAGGCTGAAGAACAGTAACGACACTATTAAAGACACCTATTTTTTCCTTCCTGAAAATAATAGCATGCTACAGAGCCATGAAAAGAGAAAATGATAGCAGTGTTAACCTGCAATAATTATACTAATAAAAAGAAAATGCTACTGAAGAAATTATGAGAAGACAGACACTAAAATTTCTGTGTCTAGCTAAAGCACTAGCATAACCTTTCAGAGAATATATTTGCAAAGTACATAAAAAGTTCCAGTTATTTCAAAGGTTATGATTATGTCCTTCCCTTATTTAAATTGACATCAGTTATTACTATACTTTCTTGGTCCAGAGTCTAAAAAATATAAGAAGCATAAATTGTCGATATAAAATTATAGTGTTATTTGTTATTACACTGTTATTAAAGTGATATTTACTGAGTTCAGGCGGCTTTTTTTTGCCTCCCTAGTGTAAGATTCAGCAAGGAACAGGAAAAGCCTGGCTTTATGGCAGAATCAGCTAATGGATTTTTAACTTCCCATATTTTCAGTGAGATGGAGCCAACAGAAATAGAAGAACTCCACGAGCATCCAGCCGCCAAGCTGCGGTGTCAAGACTGGATGTGGCTGCTCCGGCCACCCCGGGAAAGCCGAGGGTCCTCCTGCCCCAGCAGCTCCTCAACCTCTCAGCTTCTCTCTGCATCCACCTCCCTTGCAGACCCTGGGCTGCTCCCTCAGCACAAGGCCCCCTCTGCAATGTGTATCTGCATGGGGTCCCCACCTCCAGGTGGAGACAGACTTTATTAAATTTGCTCTGAGACAGCAGTTCTCCCTGGGGTCATGTGGAGGGTTGAACAGGCATCTCCAACACGGCGAGAGCAGACAACTGCAGCCAGGAAAGAACAAAATGTGGCCAAGGGCAGGGAACGGTCTGAGTCTTCTTGCCAGACATCCCTCTGATGCACACATGACCCTTAGGAAATTCCATGGCAGCAACACGGAGGAAAATCAGCCAAATTCTCTTTTTTCCCAATCTTAAACAGCTGTGGGTACCGAAAAGAGAGCATGGGGTAGATCCCAGCACACTACCACACATTCAGCATGCCCACATTCAACACCAGGGATATTTTTGTGCTTATAATCATGGGTAACACTCATGAAATTATGGCAAGGCTATTACTCCTAATCACTGCATCTTGTAATGTAATACCAGAAAATATTTTTCTATCACATTGTCAAAAATTACTAAAATTATTAATGGTTCATGGTTGTAATCCACTATTTCATGTCAATAACAGCCCAAGACAGTTTATAAAAAGTCCCTACCATTTGGATGATTTGTTAAAGTCTCAAAATAAAAAGAGGAACAACTTTATTTGTTCATAAACATAAACAGCATTTGTTCATAAACAGCATTGCCTTTCATTCTATATAATTCTAAAGATATGCAGTGTTTGCACCTTCACTTCCTACTGACATCATCTTTACCAAGAGCTGTCAGCAAAATGCAAAAAAATAGAGGGGGAATAACACACAATTTTATGAGTGCAACCAAATATAAAGAGTTTATGCTGTTGCCTTCAGTTATACACCACTCATCATTCATCCTGAAAGGCAGGAGTGGACACATCAGCAGAACCCAGTTCCTCAAGACACAGCTGCTCATGGAGCTGATGAAAAGGCAAAGTTTTTCTGCACTTGCTTCAACTTCAGCTTATTTTAAAAGAAATCTTCAGAAAAAGAATCTGAGCCTAACCATCCATATGACTTACTCCCCCCACAAGCATCAGCAAGCACAATTCAGAAGAAACCCAGCACAAAACCATGTAATTAAATGCAAAAGAAAGGACCTATGGGTAAAAGGGAACATTAATGCAAACCAAAAATCTGAATAGTACATAATAAACAGGCACAATAAGAAGAATACACAGTGTGCATCTGGAACTACATGGAAGAGTCAGACCTAGCGTCAGTGTATCTAAGTAAGAAGTTTGGAGAGGTCAGTGCACAGCTATCTGAAACACCTTTACTGTCTGACAAGCACTACCTGTTCCCTCTTATAATACACTGGGAAATGTCCTGCCCATTGAACGTGTCAGTAAAATTAATTTTAATCATCAGAGGAAAAGCTGCAATCCCGAGCTGACAGCCATCACATCTCTCCTGGAAGGCAGTGCCCACTGCCTGTCTCTGCAGCTGAATCTCTGTTGTCAGGAGCAACTGGCAGTGTTTGAAGAAAGAGACAAAAAACAAGTGGCAAATGCTTCTTTGCAGCAGTGGAGAATCCCCAAGATCCATCACAGAGAAGATGCTTTTTCAAGAGGACTGCTGTGGCTCTGATGTCTCCAAAACTTACCTCACCTAACCATGACAGGCTCATGACTTACTGGGGGAGAGACTTTGCTGAGACACCGATTTCTCATCATCCCTCCAGTGCAAACTGAAGTTGCACCATATTAAACAGAGGAAATGTTCCTTCAACAAGGGGGGAAGAAATCATCACCTCATCAGTCAGGGGCCCTCCTTGGTAGGTCATTCTCCAGTGACTGAAATTACTACAGAGCTCTACTTTCTTCTGACTGAAATATTCACAAACTAGTTTACAACCTTATGCTGCTAGTTAAATTCAGCTGCTGTAGGCTGAGTGAGGTTATTAAGCATTTCCAGATCTCAAAGGTCCTGTGCCACACAGAATCTTCTGCAGGGAAAAAAAGGTACTTCCACACTAGTTAGCTGGGAATAAAAAAAAAAAACCCTAAGTCACTGGCAGCGGATAAATATACAATTTCTTTTTACTGATCTGCTTAATTGGCAAGGGTATAATCTATATTTTTATAAAGAGGTATTAGTCCAGAACAGATCAGGCACAAACAGCAACCCCTTGGCTGAGCCAGGCTAACAGCACATGGGCAGATCCAGCTCAGGGATCAGGCAGCTGTTCTGTTCCTGTAGCCTCTCTACATTCTTTTTTTAAAAAAATTCTTCCTGATCTTTGAATTTGAAATTCAAAATAGTTGCTAAAGAAATCTGAAGTCAAAACTATTCAGCCACTCACAAATGACCTCCGTAACACTTGCGTCATTCCCTGCTAACCAATCTCACTTTTAAATCTCATTAGGGCTCTGATGACTGGAAGGGCTGCACAAAAGACAGGTGAAAATAAGAATAAAGGAGATAAAAGAAAAGTGTTGAAACCCTGGTAAGAAACTGTTATTAAAAGAAATACCAAAGCATTTTAATATCTGAATGTAGGGTAAAAATTAAGCTATTTCAAACACAAGACTTGAAATGTTCCAGCTTATTTTGTTTGCTCTTAATGCCACAGGGATGTAGATAATGAGGATTGCAGTGGCCCAACAGCAATGCGAAGCTCAACAGCAAATCTAGCAGATGGCTTCAGCCTCCAAAATGAGAAGCCACATGACCTAGAGGGAGACATTCATTAGGTAGAGGGTGCACAGTGAGCCTGACTCCAAAAATGAGCTCGTTGCAATGGACCCATGCTAGAGCAGCTCTTGAGGGACTGCAGCCTGTGAGGAGCGTCATGAGCTGGGGAGGAAGGAACAGCAGGGAAGAGCTGTGATGGTCTGAGCATCCCCCCGGGGAGAGCAGGGCATAGAGAAGTTGGGAATGATGGAGTGAAGCTCAGCCTGGGGAAAAGCTGTTTGAATTTGGCTTAGTTTCTCACTATCCAAACCTGGGTTAACTGGCTCTACATTAACTTTTCACCAAGTTAAGTCTGTTTTGCCTGTGTCAGTAACTGGCAAGCAATCTCCTTGCCTTCACCTTGACCAACAAGCTTTTCGGTCTTATTTTCTCCCCTTGTCCTGTTCAGGAGGCAGATTGAGAGGATGGGCAGGTGGCAGAGGGACAAGGTCACCACCCCACAAGGCTGAGGGGAAATGCCTGCTCCAGCTGTAATTCTGCCATCTTGAGTTTTTCTCTGCTGTGAAAGCAATGATGTTTACTCATCTTTTCTCAGCCTTTGTGGCCTAAAAAGTCACAGCAGACTAAGTCCATTAACAGAGTCAGGAACCAGGATATAGATGTCCAGTGAGGGGTTAAATCATAGCTAACAAAAAAAAAAGATCCAAAACGTTGATTCAGATTTCCCACAGCTGCTTTCAGGCTCCACCCTGCTCCCCTATTTAAGAGTTTACTTCACTACTTTTTAACCATAACAAAAGATCAAGCACAACACTCTTTTAGTTTTTAGAATTATCTTGATTTAAAGGCCTCCATAAAGTGGTGCATAATTATACCAAAGGGAGGGATGATTTTAATGTGGTGTTTTTTAAATCAATACGATTACACTGGTTATAACTACTAATGCAAACACAGGCATGGTGGTAGGAAGGTGCCTTATCCTGCTATTAGCCCATTCCTTATCTCCCCTGGGAGCAGCTGTACGGTCACGGTGTCACCCTGCAGCTGCTCCTGTCCTGGGGCACAGCAGGGGTATATTTATAATAACTGTCCCATTATTTTGGATGGAGTCAAAATGGTCTAGTTTGGTTTTTGCTCCTCACCAAGGCAGCAGACTGCCAGCCCCACGTTAGGGAAACCTTGGGTGTCACAACACAGCCCTGGGCTGGGCTCCAGGGTACCAGGGTGGCTCCAGCTGAAGCCTTTGCCGGCTGCAGCAGTGCTGGGCTGGCTCCACTCCTGTTGCAGGATTCTGTGTCACCAAGGCCAAGGCACAAGGGCCAGGAAAAAAACCCAAAACCAAACCACAAAAAAACCCCAACCCTCCCCTGCAAATAAACAGGCTGTTTTGGCAGGACTGGGAATGCTACAAGAGCAGAGAGCACAGCACGAGTGTGTTGGCAAGGGGCTGCTTTTACACCCGGCTTCTCACATCACACTTGCCTGCCCGAAATTGAAAATACAGATGGGCCTTGCAGCCTCCACCCAGCAACCCTTCCCTGTTCAGCAGGGCATTTCAACATATTTAACTTTAGGCTTGTACTTAAATTCCACTGATTTAGATAGGACTTAATTACATGTTTGAATGCTTTTCTCAGCTGGGAGAAGTGTAAATACATACTTAATATAGTCTGATGAACTGGCACCCAAGGCAAACGAGGCCTATTTTGCTGAGCTAATGTTGGGACTCAATCGTGTAAAGAAACACACCTTAGGGAAAGTTCCCTACCATCACGTAAGAAGGTCCTTTTAATTCAGCAAATATCTGCCTCTTTCTCGCTGGACTTGCAATTATGTTCACCTTGTACTTTGCGTCATGAGTAGAAAATCAAAGAAAAGTGAAACAGACTTCCCCAGGTGTCCCCCAACGGATGAGGAAAATAGCCAGGAACACACTGCACAGGGCACTGACCAGTGCCTGCAACACAGAGATCATCACTGGGATTCAGCTGCACCCCCTGATGCAGGAAACAACCAAAGATTTTAACATCTAATCTGATTGAGTATTCCATAGGATTATCTTGTCCATTAAAATCAGGTGCTCCCTTCATTTGGTTGCAAACAGTATGGCCAAAGCATGAAGTCTGAGAGCAAAAATCCAGGACAAGCTATTACAGATGAAGTTAGATGACTAGGACCAGGAAAGGAAATCAAAATATTATTTAGGTTTGTCATTTTATTCATGGGAGATCAAAATGAAAAGGCAAAAAGTCCCAATACCATATGACAGAAATACACATTATTGCATTGTTCATATAATAGTAATAAAAGTAATAAAGACCATAAAGATGAGAGACCTGCAGAATAGCTTTAAATATCACTGAGATAACCCATTTTATTGGCCAGTATCTTCATTTAGAACAAATTAATATATCACACAAGAAACTGTAAATAAAGCAGTTCCATAGAATTAAAATTTACCTTCTTTTTTAAAAAAAGTATGAAAAGAAGCTATTTTAAAAAAATAACCAATATATAAACCCTCACATATGTTGCAATTATATCAAATTGAAAGGAGATTTAATTTCGTTGGCAGGGACAAAAGAACTCTGGGCATGCATACCACTAAAATAATGAAATCCAGTTTTACCCATCAGAACAGGAAACAAAAAAACAAAAAGGGAAAAAGAAAAGGATGATAACAATGAAAGCTAGTGCCCCTCAGTGGAACCGCAGATTTAATAGAAAGCATGTTTCTGTGTTGCCTACAGCCAGGAGCAGATGAAAGATACTTGTGCGATTAGTTAACAAGTGGTCATCTAATCCCCCTGACAAACCCTCCTTCTCAGCTGCAGGTTCTCCTGTTACCACTCCATGTCTGAATGCCTTGTTCAGCTGTGGATGTGGCTCTGCATAGATCACAAGTCTGCATTCCTAGAAAGAATGCAGATCCCCTCACTTTTGCCAGTAAAACTAGCAAGTACTTTACTGACTCACAACTGTATTTCTTTCCATTCCTCATGAATTTAATACAAACATGATCTTAGATTTATGCCTCAGGAGAAAGTCCTTAATACATGAGGCTTCCAGTACACGGGAAGTACATGATTCATCTCACCCAAATCCCTGACCTGAGTGGCTCCAGGATATAGATGCTGGAAAATGTTGCTCTAAGACCAAAATTCACCACAAATCTCCATATTACTTGTTCCATGTCTTCACACAGTAAACATCAGACAGCTCATCTCTTTTTCAAAGATCAAGAAGTTACTTTGATTTACCTCCTTTTGCCCTGAAGTAAGAGTTTAAGTATGGGCAGCTCTTCAAGAGAGCACAGCACACAGGATGTAAGCACATGTTTAAAATACATATGGGCTAAGAGAGGCACAATCATGTTCAACAAGTTATGTGCTATGCAACACTCTCTTCAATGTTTATGGGTGGTATTAACCCTGAGTTTGCAATACAGGTTTTGCCTTGCCAAGCATCCTTTATGATTACAGCCTTGTCAGAATTAAAGTAGGCAGCATGTGATCTCTAACTTGAGCCTCCAGATGGGTTTGGCTCCTAGCTTTCACACTATTCTTAGCTTCTGAGAGAAGCCTCATTATAACAATGGATAATTTGTAATACTCGCATTTAAACTACATCCTCTTAAAAGGGAACTTCTGGTTGTATTACACCTTGCAAGTGCAATTCATAAGATAAAGCAGAAAAATAATCATCATCTCATGCCCACCCCATTTCCTTATCTAATCACTTCATGAAAAATTACTAAAAGGTGCCTTTAAGGCCAAGGAGTAATTTGGTTTCCAGTCATTGACTTTTAAACAGATAGCTGGAAGCAGTGCAAATTTCTTAAATTCCACAACAGTAGAGAGTTACTGAGCCTCCCTTTCATCTCAACCACTCAATTTATGCTCCAGCACACATTACTGCAGATATGACCTCTTCCATCACCATCCAGTCACATTGCCACTATTAATGCAAACAGCCTTGCTCTACAGCTACGTGTAAGCAAATTAATTCAACTCATCTTGAATTGACATTACAGGGTCCCAACCAGGCTCTAGAAAAGTTTAGAGAAAGCTCTAATTTTTAGCTGTCCTAGACTGAAATAATCAACATTTTTCCCATCTAGCATTTGCGCTTCAAGTTTGATAGCTCAGATACTGGTGATTCACTGCGGAAACAGTCTTATCCTAGATTGGCATCTTCCTTGATGAGTCAGTCAAGTTACAAATTTTGGGCACAAATTAACAGGACGCTGGAGGAGAAGTTCGAGAAGTTCAAACCTCTTTTGCACAATTCTGAAGAAACTGTCAGCACTGAATGGGTTACATGTTTCACTTAAAAAGAGCTTTTAAGAACAATAATTACTTTATCATTTAGGATAGTTTTTGGGGTTTTGTTGGGTTTTTCTAACTTGAGTATTACCCAAAAATCACAAATTTAAGTCACACTGATGCTCCTTTGCCCCCCAAATCCTATTTCTATTCATATCTTTATGTGAAGTACTGTCTTGCAGGCATAGCAATAAAGACTTGGAAGACGGAACTTGTCTTTCATAAAGAAAAATGGCCCCATTTCCTAAAAGCTGAGATCCAAGCCATATGGAACACTACCAGTCACAGGTTCAGAGGTGGTAGGGCCACAGTCTGCACATAAAAATTTCACACTCCAGGTTTCTCTTTTATCTTTTCAAAGTAAATTAATGCTTCTTTGCAATCCAGTTAATAGACTAATAGATATATAGACGGTACCTGATGTGAACCATCAAAACAAGTCAAGGATACAGTCTTCGCAGAACCTATATTTAAATACAATATATCCCACAAAATCAAGGTGAATGAACAAAGCCACAACTTTCAAAGCTGCTGAAACTCAATGCCCCAAATTCCCGAGGATTTCACACCATCCCTTGGGCACTGAGGAGCACATCTTCCAGCCTCGGCAAAACCATCATTGTAATGACACAAGAGTCAAAGAGGAATATTTATCTGCATGAACTTAAGACATTTACCCGCAGGACTAAGAGACAACCATGAGATCTGTGTTCTGCGACAGGATTTTCACAAGTAAATTAATAAATAAACTCAGAGTGCACAAACTGCTGCTTACCACGAGAGGGCATGTTTTAAAAACCTAAAGCAGAAAACTCCTACTTAGGAGCAGATCTTATTCTGATGAGGGAATAAAGGTTTGGGTCATTAGGTGGGAAAGTGCTCAGGGAAAAGTCAGCATAAAGACTGAAAACGTGAAACGTCAATAAGCGCACTCAGGCTTGAGACAGGACAAACATTCATGTGACAGACTGAGCATTTCTTTGCTGACACTGGTGCTGTGTGGATACCAAAGGTACTTTGCATGTCTGCTGTCACCTCAAAATGTCAGCTGTGATTTCAAAATGCTCACAAAGTCAATGCTGCACTTCTCTTCTAGAAAGCAAATGATTTATGTGCTTAAACTGTACTCAGAAGTACTGATATTAAAGTATTCTATGAAAGGAAGCACTTGCCTTTCCTTCAAGCTCCGGAACAACACCCACTGCCCTGCCAGCTTTATTTCTGGGCTGTATTTGTCAGAGCACACTGGAAACCTGCTGCAGACAGAGGAGCAGCACTGTTCCAAATGGTGTCCGTAAGCTGAGAATGCAGATCTGCAGGAAGGTCATTATTTCATATTACAGGTCTTTAGAGGTATCTTCTACAGATTCTGACCTTTTTTGCTACAATTCTTTTAAACAGGGAAGATAGCCCATTACCTGCTTTAGTAAATAGTGGATTAGAATGCAGTTGCTATAAGGATACATATATATTTTCCTTTATTCACCATACTACTTATCACAAATATAAACATTAGCATTTTCCCAAAACTTTATGAAAGGCATTACAAATAAAACATCCCTTTACAATACAAAATAAAATGACATGTTAGTTTAACAAGTTGCTGGGAAATACAGCAAGTACATTCAACCTAAAAGAAAAAAGTACATTTTAATCCAACTATTTGAAAAACATACGATTCATTCACAGGTCCAGTTATTATTCCTTTCTGATTAGAAGCAAAACAGTGATACTTTTCCTTGGCAAACACATGTTCAAAAGGGGAGCAACCAATACTGGCTCCAATACCTTACTCTGTGCCATCTCATTCAGGGCTTTCCACATCAATTTCCCTGCTAATAAACCTTTTCAAAACATTTCAAAGGAAACTTGCTCTCCTCAGTTGCTCTCACATTTCTACAAGCCTGAGATCAGGGCTGTGCATAATGAAACAATTAAGAATGACTCTTTTCTACTCCTTGCCACCACAAAGCCTGTTGATAATAAAAACTCAGCATTTGTGTCAAAACTTTCTTTATATTGAAATATAGCCATGTACAACGCTAAGGAAACCATTATAATTCAGCTTGCAAGAAAATCTGATGAATTCAGTGGGACTTCCCGCACCAGAGCAGTCATTCAAACACATATTGGCAGAACAATCAACAAAAGCCAAAATACTTAACAGTCCTATTCATGCTAAAATTTTCTAGCAGCAAAGGGGCATGAGAAGCAACAGCTGTCTGGCAAAGGCAGAAGGTTGATGATCAGTTATTTCTTAAATTAAGGCTGCTAGAGAACATTTGCTTTCACACCAGCCCCAGAGGCACAATGAAAACTGTCACAGTGAGCCCAGGGAACTCAGCTACTGTGCCACAACCTGCACATATCTGTGGGTCATTCTTATACCAAGAGAAACCTCTTAGCAGCTAAGGAAGGCTCTTCAGGAGCTAGTATGCATCAAAATTAGTAGATCCTATGCCTCAAAAGGAAGGATGAAGGTTTTCCTTTGTTTTATAAGGTCAGAAACTATATGAATGGAAATACTAAATAGTTTTGATTCTAAGAGAAAAAAAACAGAACAATTAAGCAAAATTCCCCCATCATCACTAGAGAGCTTATCCACTCTCTCCAGAAGATGGTATCTTAGTTTAGTGGTTGCCATCTTCCTAGCACATAGCAGCACACAGGTGACATCTGAGGTGACACTTCAGAGATTGGCACATTAGAAGGAAAACAGTGGCTGGATATAGGACTGTCCATAGCAGGGCCAGTGCACTGCTGTCCCATCTGTTCTCAGAACCTCTTAGGCAGACAAACATTCACCAGGATGACCACACCTCCTCCTCAGCACAGATTATAAGCTTGAGACCTAGCTAGCAACCAGCAAGTCTAAAGGTGAGTCTTAACCTATACACTCCAAACATCCCTCAGACATATCTCCCCCAGCTTCTCCCTAACTGCTTCTCAGCATCCTTTCTGGCTTAACTGACCACAAACTGTTTCACCACCAAGCCTACAGACTCCAGGTCTGCAGCAGACCAGGCAGAAGCACTGTTTCACTGCACCTATACACAGCAGAGCTTTCAACCTAGCCTTGTTTCAGCCCTAAATTGGCAGTGATGATGTCAGGATAGGGCTGACAAGGGAGCCTGACATCCCTCAGCCACCTCCAGCCTGACACGTCTGGCACCATTTGCAGCAGGAGTAGCCATGCAAGAAGGCCAGATCCAAGAAACTTCTATTGGGCCCATCCCAGTCAGCCAAAATGCCAGCCATCTCCTTTGGTGGGCATCCTCTAAGCCTGCTGTTGCTCACAGGCTGAGCTTATGTGGCCACAAATGTTTATGCTGTCCAAGGCAGGATTGTCACCTACTCTTGTGCCTGTAAAACAACCTTGATGTTAGAAGCCCAGTTAAGGAGCCTATACAGTGCAGCAACACCCAGCAATACTGAATTTAAGGTGTACAACCCTGTACAACTGCCCACTCTCCTGAAAGCAATCAAAGTAATACTTTGCAAACAATTGCTGCTTCACCTAAAGAATGA
Organism: Edolisoma coerulescens; assembly: GCA_013397115.1. NCBI lineage: Eukaryota > Metazoa > Chordata > Aves > Passeriformes > Campephagidae > Edolisoma > Edolisoma coerulescens. The sequence continues at coordinate 1,386,442 of VWZW01006981.1, read as the reverse complement.
ATTTAAAAAACCCAATAGTGCAAATGGTATTCAGTATTTAGGACCATCACTTCACCCAGGAACATGCACAGTAACCAACAGCACTGCTCTGCTGGCTGCTGCACTGGTCTATCCCAACAAGGAATACTTCCACTTACAGCCAGGCAAATTCAGTGAAATTTATCCATAACAATATTGCACAGATATTGTTTCAAAGATGTGATATTATGTGAATCTCTATAGAAACTTCTGTGATGGAAGGTGATAGATAAATGGAGGTATAATTATACAGCATCAAGCCCATGTCCCTATTTGTACAGCTTTTGTTTGAACTTTTGAGCTAATGACTATTTTCTAAGAATACCACAGACTGGGCAGGAAACAGGCCTCCTTAATGGTAAAACTAAAGACTGCTTGGGTTGAAATATTTAGCTGCAAATCATGACAGATTCAGCAAGAGACAGTCCCTGGAGCCACAGTGGTGCTGGCTCCAGAGGGAGCCACTGTCTCGCTTTTGCAGTGCCAGCAAGAGGCCAGTGCACAGAAAAACAGCGGCAGCTGAACCACCACAAAGGCTTTCCAGTGGAAAAGCAGAGAGGGTACAAGGCGGGTCTCTCCTGCATTAGATGATGAGTATGTAACGAAGCTGCTTTCCCGACAATAAGTGACAGCAATCGTGTGCATTGTGCTATTGTACTGAAACAAAGCAGATTGTTTTATAAAGAACACAGTTGAGTGCTGCCAGACGAGAGCGAGTGTGGGTGCACCCATACGTGTGTGTAGCAGAGGAAAAGAGCAGTTTACACTCAAAAAACATGCTCCGGGTTTGAAAGCCCCTTGACGAAAGAGCCCACAGAAAAACAAACCAAAAGGTAATTGAGGAGAAAAGCAAAAAGCAGTCTGTTGAAAAGATCTAAGACCATCTTCTATGCACCTCCTCCCAAACACATGCAGTGCTGTTTTTGCCTTGTTAAACAACAGAACAAGGCCTCCTTTTATAATTGCTTGAGCTGTGCTAACCTTGGACTGTGCTCAGCTGGACAGCTTCTGACCATTGTGGTCATACAAAGCAGGTGAGAGAGGAGCAGATTGGAAGGGTCAGAAAGGCAAGTCAACACACCTTGACATGGACAGAACACACAGCCAAGAGCAAAGACAGAGGTTCATTGTTTCCCAGGGGAGCAAGTCCTGGAGAGGGCAAGAACATCCTCACTGCAGTGAAGAATTGCATTGATTCTTTTAAGATACACCCACGGTAGCTTGCTCAAGGGGCCACCAAGATTCCCAGGAGGTGCTACTGCCAGTGCTAAGCTCTAAAAGCAGGTGTTGATCAGCACCCAAAATAGTTACACTTTAAAGACCATCAATTTTATCTCCATAACTTGCAGTAATCTGGCTGTATTAGAGACACACTCAAGGTCCTGTAACCTCCCAAAGCTTCCCCAGATTCATTATCCTTTCTCTGTGGTAGGAATGGTCTATCTCAAAGCTGTATCAACTCTAAGCCAGAGCAGAGCATTTGCCTTGATCTCTTCTTAGAAGTCAAAGTGTGGAGGGGTGGGCGAGTTATGGGCAGACATAGCCCAAATACATTTTCTCTTTTACAGTGGTCCAAGTATGACTGCCAACTAAAATCAAAGTTTTGTGGTTTTCTGTCTGCATAGCAGCAGTCAGCCTTTGTGAGTGGAAACTAAATCCCAGAGACACACCAGAGCCAGGCTGGCAAACACTGGCTTCCAGCAAAGCAAGAGAGCATGTTTTGCAGATAATAAAGCAGCGAGACAGAAGTTAGAGAGACTGGTTTAGCTCTACCTGCTGCATGCCATTAAAAAATGTAAGATGTGCATCTGTGCTACAGCTCCTACACTGGAAGACTAATGGACTTGAGTTTAACATCTCACTAACGAGGACTTAGCAGACAAGCACGCCGAGTTTCCCAGAGAAGTCTGCCAAAGGAGTGCTCCCATTCCATGCTGCACAATGGACCAAGGCTGCACAGAGCAGCAGGAGAGAGGCTCTCAGGTGTTCACTTCCAGCAAATAAGGTGAATGCCACAATTCAGCCTCCTCTGCCCCTGTCTACATCAGCCCCTCCCGGTAGGAGGGCATCCATCAGGAGCTGGTTATAGTCTGACTATCCAGGTGAGATTGGCCAAGTACAACAGGAATCTAATAAGCCACACAGACATCATAAGGTGGGAGGTGGTGGCTGACAGCTCTGCTCTGCCCTTTGAGCAGGTTCAGAGCTTTCCTCTCCAGCTACTTTATAACCCAAAGCAGAACAGGACAGGAGCATGTGCCAGCCTACCGACCAAAGGGATGCTCACCTCTTCCCCCGGACACCCCGCAGGGCAAGCACAGCTCACAGGCAGCTCCACAACTTCTCTGATGTCTGTCTCATCACCAGCTTAGGCAGGTAAATTGGAAGCAGAGCAAAACTGGACCACTCAGTGTCCTGAGGGAGCAGAAACAACTCACCAGGAGATCTGCTCTGTAAAGGGAGCCTGGCTGACCACTGGCACCCTTCAAGCGCAGTAGCCCAGCTTTGTGCTGTGCAATGAAAAAGCTTCCACTAGGTACTTAATAGCTGTTTCAGTATTGCATATGATTTGCTCACAGGTAAAGATCTGCTCTCAAAGGAGAGAGCAGAAAAAAGAATCTCGTGAGCTATGGCTCCCTCCACTGCAGACTTCCTAAGTCCCCTCTGCAGGATAATGAGGTGGGTCACCACAGTCCCAAACATCCTTTTGCTCTGGAACAGATCAATAGCTTTATCTTTCCTCATATCAGAATGCTGTTGTGATGTAACACCATTTACACTGAGATTCTACTAACACTCATTACACCACAATGAGCATTTTGGGCAGAAATTCCATAGAAGAAGATTTATAAAACTAGCTGGATGCATTTACTATATCCAACAGAATAAAATCAAAGAAATGCAAGTACATGTGTTTAAATTAAAAGCTTTGCATTGCTCAAGCAAAGAAGATAAAGACAGTAAAACATATAAGCAGAAAAAACTAATTATAAAAATCAAAATCCTTTTGAACAGTCTGGACGGTCATTTGGAAATAAATCTCTATTCTTAATGCCTCAAAACTCCTGCTATGTCAAGCTTATTGCCAGAAGAAAGGCTGCTTACAAAGACAATTTTCTTTCATTAACATAACACAAGTATTTATATGAAGAAATTCCAAATGGAGAGCAAGACTTTTTTCCTCCCTCTGCCACCAAAATGCTGTAGTCAACCTTCCTTAAAATACATGATCCGCTGAATTAAGGGAAAATTGAGTAGCTCACAGAAAACCAGAAAAAATAAAGGAGGACAAATGAAAAGCTTGGCTTGACATGTTAATCTCTGTTGCTTTAATTATTGTGTTTAATGTCAATTGGAGAGAAAAAGAAATAAGAGACAACAACAAAGCTGTGTGTCCTGGATGCAGCATGCTCAGCAGGACTTCTGCCAAAAGCACAATGTTTTTATCGAAACAGCAGCTTCTGATTAATCTTTCCCTCTCCTTCTGACAGTCGTGTGTGTTTTCATCTCTTGATTTAGAGCCAAATTAGCTCCCTGTTCCAAGGGTTAATGCTCTCGAAAGTCTCATTATGGCAGCTATCTGCCCAGAGCTACTCCGTGTAAACTTAAACACACAAAAACCTCCAGTACATGGTGCCAATACTACATAAAAGAGATAAGATAGTACTTCTTTGACTGTGCAAAATCACTGCAGTTGACTGCCATGTAGCAGATTTAAGACTTGCTCGTACTCCGATGAGCCCAGCTTGGAGCTAAGCAGGATAAGTCCTCCACTGCCAGGACTGAGTCTAAAGTCTGGCTACTAGCACTTGCAAAATGACAGGCTGCTACAGGGAATGCATCTTCCCCTTGAACCTTCCCATCAATAATGTCAGAGAGAGAAATGCTGGCTACAGCTGAACACTATTTTTGGTTGACTGAAAGCCATGGGCTAAAAAAAAATAAAGGGAGGGATGGAAAAAAATAAAACCACTTAAAACACCTCTCACTTTTGTATTTCTTGTCAATGACCCCACTACAGCACCAGGTATCTGACCAGTACTCCATGCCAGAGGGAATTACATTGCTCACTGCCTCATCTGTGTCCATCTCAGAGGCACCAAGAATCACAGCAGCCCTGGCCATTAAACCCTTTAACAAATAAGAAACCTGGCACCAACACTTTTGCTTAAACAAAGGAGAAACCAGTAAGCATAAAAGGGAAAGTCAAGAGAACTAGACTGTTCTTAACCAAAATGACTGCATGCTTTGGCACTGGGTCCAACAGGATGTCTCCAAGGTTTCCACCCTCTCCTTTGCCCATAACTGCCCATGCTGGGGGGCAGCTCCAGCCTGTCGACTGCACCACTAAGGAAGAGCTCTGAATTGCAATTCAGGCTGGGCAGGATGTCCTAACCAGCATTTTCTTTGCTCATAAGGTTTCCGCATACATCCAGCCTTGGAGAACAAAGGAGCATGACAGGACTGGGTGCTTGCAGCAGACAGGAGGCAACTTCATGAAGGAAGCCACAGAATGACCAGTCCTTACCTCTCCCCCAGCTACATTTTCACGGAACGATCTTGCAAAGCTTCAATCCCACCTCTTGGTGGAAGGCAGCAAAGTATTTCATGAAAGAGAGTACAAAGCACTCTTGGCAGCATCTTTCTTATTTGCTAACAGGGTTGTCCTGATCTGGTTTTACAATCAAGGAAATGAGGCAGAGAGGCCATGTTTCACTTGGGTGAGATCAGGCTCTTCGTGGACTGTTAGTCCCAAACATGTTCTCTGCCCCAGAGCCCACTGCCATCAGCTCACGCCACCTCTCAGTCAAGCTGCACAGATTCATTAGTTCTGTCACAGTTTTCTTTATCTGGCTGGGGTTTTTTCTGCAGCACATCTCTGAGGCATAAACCAAGGCTGGAAAAAAACCTAATTAGTGTAGACAGCACTGCAATGCAATTCTCAGTCTTAAAAGCCACAAAGTTTTCAGGAGAGAGAGCAGAAAGAGATAAATGCTGGTACACTGAGAGCTAATGAAACCTCTGAAAATCATTGTAGTAGAGAGACCCTATTGTATAAGGATTTAGATTTGAAAGACCATAAGGAAATGCCTTTTAATTACAATTATATATGTAAAGACAACGGTTACTTTGCTACAGTGCTTGTTTAAGGCTTTATTGTTAATTAGTTTACACAATGAAGCAGAAGAAAGTTGAGGGGAAAAAAGAAAGGTTATTTGCTCTAAATATTAACTGTTAATTTTGCTAGAAGTTTATTCATAAGCTGTACCATAGTTCAAAACTAAGGATGAGAAAACCTTCTCTTTGCTTTGCTACACTGGGGAATTTGCAAAATGCAGTTTGTGCCATGTAGAACAGACACAAATATTGCAACTATTTCCTCAATATTTCCTTAAATGTTTTTCATTAAAGCTTTGGCATAAGATGGAAAAGCAGCAACACATCACTGAGCTTCTGCCAGAGCTCAGCCCAAGGTCAACCAGCCCCACAGAATAAAAATACAATTCCCACTCTGTTCCGCCAGCTCAGCTTCCCAGGAGCTGGGAGGTACCCAGTGTCCTGACATCCCCACACAGTCTTCCCACCCAGCCTCACTAACAGAGATGCATGGCTACATCCTTTGGGAACAGGGACAGTAGTTTCCAAGAGGGTTCATGGGGCAAGCTGGATTTGGGCACTGACTGTGTTTGAAACGTTTTGATCTGTGTTCTTGACAGGGAAGACATTCTCTGCTTTTAAAGTATGGCAAACAGGCTTAGAAGGCAGAGCTTCCATCATTTCAGTGCCTGATTTGCAGGGGGTAAGAAATTCACCCTAATGAGAAGGCTTCACAATAGGAAATGAAAGGATAAACTAGCTCCTATTTTGAATAGCTTCACTGTCTGCTCATTCCAGCTTTCTCAAAAGAGCTACAAATGTCAGCACAGTCTGGGCAAGACAAGAAACCATGTCAAGACCTGAAGCTCAAATAAGCAGATACAGCTTACAGAAACTCTTATACCAATCAGCACCTGTCTCCTATTGACCACTTCTTTCCACTAAAAGGCAAGATGCTGCAGAGAGGAAAGAAAACCACATCCATTTGCTAATGCCATATAATAAACCAGCCCAGTTTTTCCTTTCCTACAGCCTGGTCTATCAGATAGCAGGGAAAAAAACAACTAAGAGAAAAGAAAACATCTCATAAGCTTGACATCTTGCACATGCACATATACCTCTTCCTCATATAAATCAAAACCCTCCTTAACTTCAACTCAGCTTTACAAAACAAGGTCAAATGTGAGCCAGTTACTCACACGTAACATATTTTCTCCTTGTACTCTCATAAGCATAAAGGGTGGCAGCAGGTAGTGCCACTACCCACTCCCAGCTCAATGTCAAAGTGTACATCACCCTGAAACAACCACTGATCTTGTAGCAGCTTGAGTGAAAAAGCATGGTTATCTAGCCCAAAGGAAAAGGGTGTCAGAAGAGCTGGGACAAGTTTGCCAGGGATCAGCTATGCAGCTATGGGCATCTTACTCTCCATCACCATGTCTTTGCCTTCTCTTCCTAAGTTCCCCAAAACTCTCTTTTTTTGATTTAGATTCTGCAGGAGTACAAGCTTCTGCTGTTCTGAGAGTTCTGTTCCTGAGAATGCCTCAACCTCTCCCTACAAAAAGTACGTACAAGAGAAAACAATTTACACACAGTTAAAAGCAGCTGCTAAGTATATTCCCACTCAACTGTCTTATAAACTGAAATGGGAAAAGGCACCAAGTTCTTTTTCAAGATACTGAGCTTCTACTAAAGCACAGCAAGAGATTGTTCTCTCTTCCTACCAGTTTAGTCTGTCTACCATTAATTGAGACAGGGTAAAAGACTTAAAAATGGCATAAGCCAAGTACCACATAATAGTTTTTGCATTAATACCAGCAAGCTCTTTAAAATAAGTTAATATTAACACAGAGGATTCTGACAAATGCTGCATCTCTTTTCCTTGTAAAGGTCAACAATGAAAACTGTAAAGCTGAGGACCCATTTGAAGAAAAAACAAACATATCCAAGAGTTAGAATAGACAGACCTTCATTTTGTGGTCTTCTTTCTAGCTGTATGGCAGTGATAAGCACCTTTACAAGTGTCCTCTCTTCCCAAGACAGTTTTTGAGGCAGTAGCAGGCACAATTCCCATGAAGTTCAGGAAGATCACAAAAATGATGTTTGCAGTTAGTCCTGCAAGATACTTTATTATGTGGGAAAAATACCATCTTAATGTCCTAATAAAGATTTTTTTTCAGAGTTATTGAGACTTTCACGATACCCAGTGGTCTAATGAAAGAACTTACAGCTTTTTTTTTTTTTAATGTTCATTAAAACCCTACAACAATGTCCCTGAAATGAGAGTTTAATAGCACAGCAAACTCACTCAGGATTAGCTTCTCATTGGAGCTGTAACAGTGAAATAGGCAAAAGAAAAAAGCTCTGAAGACTAAAAATCAGTAACTTTTGATGCACCTCTAGTGTCAAATCAACAAAGAGGCATGTCCTGATCATCTGGCAAACACATATACAATAGGCTACATGCAAGATGAGCCTCATTAGATAAATCCATTAGTCAACTATCCAAACAAGAAGCCTGTCCTTCTGAAGGCACTTTCTTCATGTGTAGGACACATTTACTTCTTTACAGCACATCAGAATTCATCTGCTGCTCCACCCAACATCACCTCCTTCACCTTCACACACTGCATGACTTCACTGAGCCCATTACAGAGTTACTCATAACTCTAGAAGAAAGAGGCAAGGGCAGTGAGAGCCCAGACAGCCAATACTGGTGGAACACAGCACTTTCAGATAGGGTAAAGGACTACACCATGTGCCAAGGACCTCACCAGCTCTGAGGCAGCTCCAAAAACGCTTTAAAAAGTTAGAGGGCCCCTTGGGGGACTATTTAAAATTATAATCAAATGGGTTTGGGCAGCAAGAGAAGCCTTTGGATATTTCCTTTTAACCATTTCCAACTGCTACTACAGATTTTTCATTGGCACTCGATGAAACTCTCATGTGACACCATGTTGCCTTCCCTAGGAACCTCAGGGCTCCAGCACTAGCTGCAATATCCTTCAGACAGAAACACACACGGCAGGAGAAGGCAGAAACACTGCTGAGGACAGCAGGTATGTCTTCATTTCATTTGAGTACTGAAGAATCCAGAAAAGTCCATGATTAGAGACTGGCTGACAAAGAGCATCATCTTTAGGAAACTGCTCACCATCAGTCAACTGAAGAACATCCACAGGAGGAAATTCACATTTGTGTTTCATTGCTGAGCCTGTGAAAACCTGAGTCCTGTGACTCAGACATATAAGGTTGCTGGCTCTGACTGATCGTAAAATGTAGATGTTTCTAATTCAAAGAAAGAGGGTTTGCATCTGCTAGAAGGCAATATCAAATCCAAAGAGCTGCCTTGACAACTCTCCAATGGCATTTAAATTCTTTGACCTGTATTACCGACACGCAAATCAAACATAACAGGATTTTTTATTAATTTCAACTAGCCTTCATTAGCTATTACTTTAGTTTTAAATGGTGTCTAAGGACCAGTATCATCAATCCCACAGCAATAAGTTGCCTGAATAAAATATAAGCATAAATTACTCATGTAAAGTATACTTTTGCCTTATTAACACAGGTCAATCTAAATACCTATGTCTCTATTCATAAATTTTTTCAAGCTTTCTAACTACATCATGTAATTTACTGCTGCTAGAGAAACCAATAGCCTACCTACACACTACTCTTCCCTCAGAAGCATTTTGGGGGGAAAGGCTGAAGTTCTTTATTATATCTGCATTTTTGTTAAATGTCTGTTTAAACAGTCTCTGAATTTAGCATACATCATCTCCTACACAGACATCTTTGTTAACCGTGGCCTTTTTTCCCCCCTTTCTTTGCACAGCTGACAGCCCAAAGACAAAATCAAACCCCAAACCAAATTTGTACCTCTTGCACTGCATGATCATGAGATGTCTGAAACCGGGGTTTTGGGTTTAACAAAGTAGAAAGAAGAAGCAGTTGCAGATACAAACACTTTGATACAATATGATTCGAATGAATAAACACTACATAAAAGAAACAGCAGGAACCTACACCCTCTTCCTCTGGCCATCCAGTCGGTACTTGTGAACTGCCCCCTGCTGTGAGAGGCCAGTGGGCAGAGCTTGGCTTCTGAATGACTCTGAGGTGCCCCCGAAGCTGGTGTGGGCAGGCACTGGCTCCTAGACATCTCAGGGATGGAGGAAGCGTTGGAAGGAGACATGAGTTTGCTCCCTTTAGAAAAGCCCTTTGCATGGAGCTCCATAAGAAAAGAGATAGGGAAGAACCCAAAATCCCCACACCAAAAAAATTACCTAATTGCAGGATAGGGGGCAAAGGAGAAAGCCAGAGCTCATTTCCACCGTTAAAAATATAACATAAGAGGATAAAAAAATACAAACTGCTAGCCTGGCTTATCCCAGGATGAGCTCCAGCTCACTAAATATTTGTTCCATCACAGGGGCAAAGCAAGGAAACTGGAAAATACTTAAAAAACTCCTCATCCATATGCTTGGATTTACTAATCCAACAACGAGAGTACAAGCATGAACAAAGCTAACACCCCTGGTGCTTCACCCTGTCCAAAGAGTAACAGGTCTTAGGACTGTAAATCACACCTTTTTCCTGGCTTTTATGAAACATCATGATGTTTAGTGCTGCTCAAATCCTGTCTCTGCAGCAGAGAAGCTTCTTCATTAATTACTGTATTTCTCAGATGATAAAAATCAGACTGAAGGTCATGCTGAGCACCTCCAACACCACACAACATCCTGCCTTTGCCTTCCTGCTGTCATGAACGACACCCCTTTACTTCTCTCACCACTGCTGCTGTTGAAACTTCTGCAGAACTGACTGATAGGGACCTGACCTGAAGTTCTTTGGAAACAAGACAGAAATGAGATTTGGCCAAGCACCTCCTGCACAGGTGGAGATAAGCACCTTCACATGCAAGAAGGGATGTGTTTTCACCCCTCTTCCTCCCAATCTCTTTTCTCCTCAAGAAAAAAACACTAGAAAAATATTGTGCAAGAAACAGATGAAGGAGACAGGGAGGTGAAACAAAAACAAACAGGTTATTATTTGGTATAAATCTACTCTGGTTCCTAGAGGAATGAATAAAGTAAAAAGAGAAGACATTCAATACACGTAGCTTTCTCCTTTCACAATATTGGGCTGGTGCCCAGAATTGAAGGAGTGATGAGAGTTTACTCGTATGAGCCAAAAGAAATGGCTCTCACTTGTTGATAGTATCCTTTACAAGATAACAATTACAGTGTTTGCCACAGATCATGTCTAATTCTTGCAACGTGTCAGACTGGAAAGAGTTTCTGCTTTTATAAATTTTGAATAAGCTCAACTTCCCTTTTACTCATTTTCCTTGAATGCTCCTTTTCTACCTGACATTAAATCTCTCTTTGGACACTTACTCAATTAATTTGCCTTAATTAAATTGAGATTACTCCACTTAGGAAGTGGAGTGAACTGAAATCAAATTAAAGCAACTTTAATTTTGAAAAGTGTGCAAACACAGAGGTTTAATGAGGTTTAAATAATCCTTTTTAAATTCACACCTCTAGTTAATTTAATTCAGCTTTCCTGACGATCCCTGTATGGACATGTTCTATGTCAAGACGTATTTGAAAACAGACAGTGAAGGGAAGAACAACACCCACAGAGAGAGAGGGGGAGAAAATAAAAAGAGATTATAAAGGCATTTTTGTCTATAAATCTCTGCAACAGAATGAGACCACTTATTTTTCTGCTTTTAATAACCCTGCTAGTAACAGAAGTACAAGGGATGAGTACGGCTGACATCCTCAGCACATCTTTTTCATCACTTACACAAGAGGGCCCAGCAATGAAAGCACAGACTTGAGATCTGTTTTTCAAGTGAGGGAGTCAAAAATTATAGAATAAAACACACTAACAGCAACCAAGAAACAGACCTAGATTAAACCCTATCCTAAGGTGAGACAGACTGTGACCACAGGCATTTAAGGGACTGCTAAAAGCTATGCATGATCCACAGAAAGGAGTAACACTGTGTGACATGGCTGTAATGGCCATGTCTTTGTGCATGGTCTTGTCAGGGTCATTGGGAACCCCTCTGTCCTCCTCCAAGGGGGCAACATGGGTTGTCACAGCCCACAGGGTGAAACCAAGGAGCAGGCTGGATGTTTTATTTGACACTTCCCCAGACTACCACGCCAGGCTGCTGAGCAAGACAAGACAAACGTGGCTCAATATCACCAGCCTTTTGGTTTTGACCTCCAGTTCCAGGATCAAACCATCTGTTACTAATAATTGGTTGTGGCTGCAAATCTTTGGTTGACTGACTTGAGCATTGCTTGTGACCCCCACCCACAGTCTATCTTTTTACTTGTCATGAGCAGCCTCTTGGCACTGGAAGCTGCTCTCAGTGCTTGAGGGCATGTTCTCAGAAATCTTTCCTGCCTGATTTCTGACGTCCTCTGGTGATCATTTCTTCTTCTCCTGTGCACTCTCAGACTATAAGATGTGTTTTCCCCTCTCTAGCACTATCTGCTCATTCTGCATGTAGCTGAAGACACATCCAGAACACACACAAACCAGGGATACTCTGAGCACACGCTCACAGGCTGGGGTGTGCCTGCACACTGTTTCCCCACCAGTGAGGTCTGTCTGATTCACCCTGCACAGGAAACACAATGACTGACAGCCTCCACCACCCCATTCCACGTCTGCACAAAGCACAGACACAGGGCTTGCCAGTTCAGACAGCACTTGCCAGCAGTATCTAATGTCACTATTTTCCCACACCTCTCCCCTTTAAAAAAATGTGCCAAAACTTAAGACACTCAGCAGCATGTGCACAGACACACAGACAGCTGCACGTCCATGCTGGCACACTTGCGTGCAGACCCCTTGCTCTCTGTTGGGATTCTACTGTCCTTCTTACCACTACCAGAGCCATGCACTGCAGAAATTGGTGACTCTACTTACACACATGCTTATTTGCTACTCAGAGTCAAGGTTTTAAAAGAAACGTGTGCCAGAGTCTATTTATGGCCCTCGAAGCTGTGCGAACTACACACATTTGCTACCTCTTCACTAACTCAAGCTGTCATTATGCACTGATTAGGCACTGACAGCAAAATAAAACTCTTGGAGTTTTCATATAAAGACTGTCACAGACTAATTCAAAGACAATTTCAAATTAGGAAAGCAAATCCCTGTCCAAACTTTCCTCCAAATAAAATGAATTGTGGGTTTAGTTCAGGGATTCACATTTTCAGCTCAAAATGACAGAGGATTTTTCCCCCCCACTCCCTCTGCAAATTTAACAAGCCACTGAAACACAAGGTTTATCACTGAGTTGCTCACACCTGCATAATCCTGTTCATCACTAATATGAGCTGCAATTTAAATTCTAGGAGAAAATAAAGACTGGAGGGGTGGTGGAAGGGAATGAAATAGCATTCAGGACAATACAAAGTTGCTAAGCCCTTAAATAATCCCAGAACACCATTTAGATTCAGAGATCCTGGCAGGAAAAGATTTCCAGTGAGCCAAGGGCACTGGGAATTAATTTCCCCTTTCCTCCCAACACAAAAGGCAGAGGCAAAATCAATTTGTACCAGCAGCAGAACTTACACTGGGAAGCCACAGGGAGCAGGTTAATTGTGAGATTGTGAAGAAAAATAACACTTGCTACAAAGCAATTAAAAGCTGCTCTCATGAGTGTTCAGAGTCCTTTGCAATTTACTTAAAATAAACAGGTTTCCCTAAAAAGAAAAAAAAAAAAAAATCAAAACCCCTCAACCTTCAACACAAGCTCATTACTCCCTCCAGATTCTTCCAAAACAAGTGCTCGCACTGTGCTTTTTCAGTGACTAGGGAAATACAACCAAAATATCCCGCTGTAATTTCCATACAGGATCTCAAACGCTTCACAAATGTTCAGTACAGCAGGGAAGGGTCAGCCTTGTGCTTACACAGAGTTGGGCACATGGAGATGTTCCAGGTCATTGCTGCCTCCCAGGGAACAAACACCGGGGTGGAACAGCATCACACATGGGGGGACGAGTCAGATTTGCTCAGACTTTTCCAGAGACAGAACAGGGGCACGTGCTTAGAAAGGGCACGTAGCTCTCTGCACAGACAAATGCTGGCTTTTCTCAGAACTCATCCAAGATGCTTTCCAGAACTAAAAGCACCATTGTGGCAGCAAAATCGTCCTTCACACTGGCACCAGTGTCAGGCTGGGTTTCACTTGCTGCACTGGGACCTGCACAGCCACCGAGGCTCCTGATCCCACCACAGCTGCCTTCCTCCAGGGCTTGCTGCCCACACCAGCCAGTGCCAACCTGCAGTAAGGTAAATCCCAGCCTTTTGGGATGGGAAAGGGCTCCCAGATAGGGTTGGTTTGGTCACAAACCAAAGCAATGCTCAGTGCCTTCTCCTGGCTAACAACCCCATCTCTCCATTTCCCTGCAGAAATGAAGGAATAGGGCTGTATCGCACTAAAGACACTGGAGCGAGGGCTGCATCACCAAAAACCAACTCTCTTCATAAGAGAACGAAAGAGAGCAAGTCAAAGAGAGGATAATAAAAATAATTTTTTAACCATCAATAAATAGTAAATAGTCAGCAGCTTCTACAACTTGCAGAGAGGAAGCTGGCAGCAGCTCGGGGCAGAGACCAGACCTTCCAGCAAACACCTCTTTGCCTTTCAGACAGCCCTGAACAGCTCTCAGCCACCCAGCAGTGACTCCATGGGAGAGAAAACCATACAGGGCCTTGCGAATTAGGAGGAGGCTTTTGTAAAGGATATTAAAGCTCATGCTTTGGGGATTAAGTCAGTCTTTATCTGTTAGAGATCAGGATGTGGCTAACAGTAGGGGACAGATTATCTGCATCTGCCGACTGGGGAGGATTTACACCTTCTGAAGCATCTGTGCCTGCTATTGTCAAAACCATCCTGCAGCCTGAGCCAACAGCTTCTACAGGCAAGGAATGCAAAGCTTTCTAGGTTATGTACAAGGGTCCTCGAGTGGCAGCATGTAAGACTTCTCAAAAGACTATTCAGTAGTTTAGAAGAACAGAAATGAAATCTTGTTTGTACTGAGCCATGCAGAAGTTAATTTTTAACAGGAAAAACATGGACTGTCCCTGGCTTGGGAAATTTACCAAAGGAAACATCCATCCTCAAGCCTGGTGTTTAATAAAAGCCAGAAAATCTACATGGTGGGCAAAGAGTCCCCTGAAAACATCCTGGATTTCTACAGCTTTCCTTTTGAGCAAAAAAAGGTGTATAAAAGGTCTCAGCCGACAAATAGGAAAGAATCCAGATCTTCACTCAATCCATCCCTCCATAAAATCACTGCTGTAAATATGGAAAACAGCTGCTGCTCAAGACAGAGCCATGGTGTGGCCATCTCTGGGGCACCCACGTGTGCAGCAGGTGAGAGTGCACACTCCTAAAATATTTTCTAGGCTTTCTTACTCTGCTTTCCACTGTCTCCAAGTTCTTTAACACCAACAGAACGACTGATATCCATTTAGCATTACAGCACCAAAAACAAACAGCTCATTAAACCTCCAGAAAGCTATTTCAGAGAAATATATCAGTTGAAATATTCCCAAAATTTATCTTCCAGAAAAGCTGATAATCACATGCTCATAAGAAACAAATGTTCAACCAGAGTCAGTTTTGTAATATATTAATTAACATAATTTTCATCGGCAGTGACAACCAGCCATCTGCTACTCTGGCATCACAAGAGACTGAGTTTCAAGCCACTTTAAGCTGTTTCTTGTTGTGCATGGCTGATTTTCATCTAAAAACTAAGCATGAGTTTCTCATCTCTTTTTGGATAAGCACTTCCCAACCGGCAGCAAACAAACTTTTTAGCCTGGTAACTCAATCCCCTGGATCAGCTGCTCTTGGCTCGCTGCAGTGTGGCACCCAGCAGCTGGTACAAGGCCTGTTACTCCGGTATCCGTGCCAGGATCCTGGCTCAAAGTCAGAGCATATCCCAATAGGAAAAACCATCTACAGGAACAGCCAGCATGACTTTCTCTGCTATAAATCAAGCAGAAACTTCAATGGTAGAAGCTATTATCTGGTTTATCAATAACATTGGCCAAGGGGCATAACTGCCTCCAACACAAACTCGCTGACTTACGGCCAACTGGTGACCTCAGTAATCTCATTTTTATTTCCAAGGTAGTGAAAATGCCAACAGAAAGCCATGTCTGTTTCTCCTGTCTCTACCTTCCAGTTTCATAGTTTATACAGAAGAATACAAAAATAGGAGAGGTTTTCCTGCCTCCTATTGACACTCACAGGCTCCCGTAACTCAAAGTCATTGTTTAACTACTCCCAAATAGCACCTGGCTCTGTAGAACCCCAAGATGAACAACCATCATTTTGGCAAAGACAAGGGTTTAGGAAAATCACTCACATACTGGGCAATAAGTCTCCTAAACTTCAAGAAGAAATAACAACCTCATTGTAAAGTTGAAAAGCAAGTTCATTTACTCTGCTATTTATAGCTTAATTATGTAGATGAGCAAGCTATTTCCAAGTCAGACCTGATAAACGGCAATAATTTTAAAAACAGAAAATCCCTTGGTAGGCGAGGTTCAGTCAGTCCCCAGCTTTGAATCCAAGCTGGGAAATGAGGACCAGCATTCAGCTCTGCAGGCCAGAATGGTTTCTTAAACATCTGCACCACGCTCAAATCCACACTGGGGCTTCAAAAATTACACAAAGTTGATGTTCCTAGAAGCGGTCATCCTGTAGCTTTGAGATCTGCTGATCCCTCTTCATCTTGGGGATCGCCACAGAGTCCCAATGGCCCCCAAATCATCACAGTCCCTAAATTTTTGAGGGAGAGGATGCTCTATCCTTCACAGGTCTACAAGACACTGAGCAAATTGATGTTGATGGCTATTAACAAATGTAACCAGGTCACCAGTGAACGTTCCCAGGCTTTGACACAAAACATTTTCCAAATAAAATCTTGCGACACTGATAAAGGTCATTTACCAGAAATCAATATTTGGAAACAGACTCCTGAGTGCAGCAGATTAACACTGGTGACAATGATATTTACTTTCACTACAAGTAATATTTGCAATAACAGAGCATTGTTTTATCCTACGTGTGACACACACAAGGAAACCTAAACTATTTAAATGTAAATGAGAATGTTCATATTTGACACCAAGATTTTGCCATTTGCTATTTGCCAGAAGTATTAAAGGATTTCTGTTTACCAATTTCAGCAAGCAGTGAACCATGTGTGCTTTTCACCAGGCATTTGAGTGGGCCCTGTGTAGTTCTTGCCTGACCCTTTCCAGTCTCCCGTCCCCATCCCATAGATTACATTAATCCTCTTGTTTGTTCTTTCTTTAATTAAATTATACAATCTTTCAGGCAGTCTGTGCACAGATATCAGCAGATAAAACTTAAAAAAAACCCTGACTGTACTCACAGGAATAATCTTTACTGTGTTAATTAGCAACCAGAATCACAAGGAAACACACTCAAGATTATTAAGGGAGACGCATGCAGAGAGAAATTTTAAGTATAGCAAGACCAAATTTCCCCAAGTTCTAGAATCTGGCTGTTACTCCTCATCTCCAATAAGCATGGAAACCTCACAGAGCTGGGAGGATGTCTCTTTCAGAAGGTTTTTAATGGGCACATTAAATAAATATCATCTGCTCAAGCAGGTTGAAGTAAAGTCGATCCTCTCTGGTAACAAAAGACTTCAAGTCCCAAGATCCCTTCAGAAGATGTATTATAATACTTCATGGTGACATTTAACATAGGGACCAATTCCCCGTCTCAGGCACCAACCTACAGGAGAGCAACTCATCTGGAAACAGCTGAGACTGCTGGGGAGAGACAGACTCATAACCTGGAAAAGAGTCGATAAGCACTGAAAAGGCATTCATGGATTTTGATGGATGATGCAAAGAAGTTAGTTATTATTTAACTTCCACTTCAGTTTTCTCTCCTTCAATAAGATGATTAATTACACAATAATCTGAGAAAATGGTCACTGCAACAATGCAACCACCAGCTTTTAGCTGTTATCCCAAGGAAATGATAAAGGCTTTTTTGATTTACTAATGATATTTCAAGTGAGAAAAATTTTGTATTTAAGGGGGAAAAAAAATTTACAGAAACTCTTTGAAGTGCTGCCTCTATAGCAATTAAAAAGTGACAGCCTGTAGAGAACAGGAGGATACGTTCTATTTTTGTATAGTGCTAAATAGGTAATGCCATGCCAAGACAAATCAGGGCTGAGGCCAGACTAGCAGATATCCCCAAGAAATGCATGAGCACACATCTGCCCCGAGACCACTGCCAGCAAAGCCTTCCTGTATCCCACACCAATCCCCTCCAACGCAGGGTGGGGAAAGTTTGAGCTGGGTGTAGCTAAAAACACATTTTCTGGAAAACCATCTTCATAAAAAGAGAAGTTGTAAAGCATGAGGCAATCTCTGGCATTTTCCTGAGCACTCACTCTAATGCCACTTTCTGTGAACCATCAGGTGCTTTGGACACTGCCGTGCCCACCTGCCCACAACAGCACAGGGACCTGCACAGGATAAGGTTCCTTTTGAAGGCTTTTAATCACCAAGGCAGTGAGGTTCGAAACATTTGAGGTAGGAAAAGGAAAATTATGTCATTAAATTCTCTGACAGTATTATATAAGACATGATCCCTCCTGGCACGTAGGGGTCTGAAGAAATGACCCAAGGCTCTCTTGCAGTTTTGTATCTCAAACGTGCAAAAGAGGAATCTTCCACATAGCAGCTAATGAAGCACCAAGATCCATCTTTATCCTTCACCAGGGGCAACACCTTAGTAGCTCAAGCAGATAACATTTATTTTGCAGTCCAGACAGCTTTTAAACAAATAAAAGATTTGAAAATATAATGGTTTTGACTGACGAAGTTATGAACTTCAAGTGTTTCGTATAAAAGAACAACAGTTTGTCTTTAGTTACCTAATGCTGATGGAGTGATGCATTTCACCTTGTTCATAATTCAAGATAGTACATGTTTTTTTGTTAAGGACATTGTTAATTTGAAATCCAATCATTCGGAGAGAAGTCGTAAGTGCTTTCAAGTGCTTTCACAGTCACATTTCCAAAGTCTTACAAAATATTCAGAAGCCTCTCCTCCAGAAGACTCACACAAACAACAGGAGAATGCTATGAATAGATGAGACCAGAAGGTACCACACCATGGTGGCACTTTTATACACAAATGAAGCTGGTAAGAGATGACAAAATGACATTTTGTCTAACAGACACAATAATTTAACTACCTGTAAGAATGCCACATGCCACTCTTAATAAGTGATCTGAGTACTTGAGTGCACTGCATGACCCCAACTGCAGGCACACAACACCAGGGTCTCTGACAAAGATGTGCAAAGGATTACAGCTTCCCTGTGCCCAGCTCCTCCTCTCCCCACAGACAAACACGTCTAATTGTCACTCACTGATTACTCACCCAGGGCAGCCCACCAGCGTGTGTTCCCCACCCCAAACTCGAGCTCACAGCCAAATTTGTGGTGGCACACTCCTGCCACCCCATTGCTGTGCCACATAGCTAAGTGGCTGCAAAAGAAGAAACAGCTTCATGCTGTGTGATATTTCTGCTGATAACAAGCCTTTAAAAATTTAAAGCATGTGAATAAAAGCTTTTGTGGTCAGACAAATGGCCCATATGCTGGCAATTAAATTATATATGGGCAATATGGTTGATTGTCAGCTATCAGAACACGAAAGATCTTTCTGACTTTCAGAAACTTGGCTGGGACTCCACATAGTTCTGCAAAACTCAGCATCCACAGCACCCAAACATGTCTCCAGGATTCCTTGATGGGCCACGGGGCAGGAGCAGGGCTGGAAGTGCACATTTCCCCACGTGGAAAGCTCCATTTTTGCCACACGTCCTGCAGCACAATCCCAAGCTGTGTCTCAGGGCTTTCCCATCCTGCACACCCTCTCATTGAGTAAGCCCTCACATCCTCTGGTCTAGAGTTTCAAAGCACACAGTCCCAGCCCAGTGCCTGGCTTTAACTCCTGTCCAGCTGGCTCCATGCTCCACTCCCTAGTGTGGGGAGTCAAGACACAAGCCAACTACAAACACAAACCAAATCCCTTCCAAGCTCCTACTGGCTTTAATCTCTTGCTTATTGCAGCAACCCTGAACTTACAGATGTTATGTGCACAGAAAAAGGAGTTGGGAGGTTTTTTTTTTTGTTTACATGTATTTCACATAGTCAATCCCCCCATGTTTTCTACATGTAACTAAGTGCCAGTTCTGTCCCCCTTTCAGCCTATGCTGCTTCAGTAAAGCATATGATTAACAAAAAAAGCATCAGTTGACTAAATTGACATGCTCCAAATGCCACTTAATCCTCAGAAAAACAAAATCTGGTAATAAAGCTACATCTACTAACAGGTCACTAAAGCCTAGGCTAAATTAATGGGCAAACCTTAGCCTGCATACACACACCATCATTTCACACACAGACACACTGGTGTCACCCAGATGTTGCTATGTTTGTGGCACTTGTTAAGGCAATAGTGACATCTGAAACACGTGTACTGAGCTGACCATTCATAAACACAGACATAAAATCCCAGGAACTGGCTCATGTTTTGATTCCCAGCATAGAGCTTTTTTTTTTTTAACTTAACTTTGTGCTTCATATTGCAATTGATAAATAAGACAGGGCAAAGCATGACTAAAAGCTTAATTCCTCCCCCCATAGCACAAGCCATCTCCTTATGATTAAGACAGGTCCCATACAATGAAGAACTTCAGATTCATGGCCAAGAGGTGTCTAACAGGCAAAGGCACCATTTTTCACACCAGAGCCTTGAGCCAGAAACACTAAATCCCAGCTGAAATCTTTCCCATTACATCAGAAAATTGACATTTGAATTCCTGTATACAAAAGTGAAATAATTTCCTTTTCATTTCCTGAAGGCAGAAAAAGAGTCCCTCCAAAGGAAGGAAGTATTCTTCTTACAATTAAAGTTTGGATTCAGAGTTTTGCAGCAATGTACTACCCTGGGTTTGCAGATATATCATTAGGCATGATTACTTGGAAGATCCCATGAAAATGAAAAATGAGATGGTCAAACTCTTGGGTACAGAAATAATTGCTTTTATGTTGGATTGCTTGCTTAATTCCAGAGAAAAGGTAGTCTCTGATAAACTGTAGTCCTTATCATATTTCCAAATGTGTGATGTTACAGTTCATTTAAGTTTCCCTTCCTTATCTCTGCCTTTCCTCAGTACCACTCAAACTTCAAAACTCTTTTCACTTCCCTTCTAATACCAGTCATTGCTATTGTTGCTGTTTTAAAGAAATGAAAGTCTGTATATATAGAAGGAAAACATGCAAAAATGTAGGAAGCCTTGGCCTTGAACTCCCCCCATGCCACCACACTTCGCATCTGAAGTTAAATTATCCCTCCCTGTCCAAGCAAAGAGCAGCCGTAACACTACAGCTGTACACAGAAGACATTTTGCTATCTACAGGCAAAATAGTCTGGCAAAAGCTTCATTATTTTAAAGAACAGAGTATTCACAGTAAATTTCCCATGGTAGCAGGGAGACAGAGCAATTAGACACAGGCCAGAGGTCTGACCAACACACTTCAGAGTTCCCAGTGATTTGCAAAAGCTTTTTGACCAAACTTTGGTGGTTTTTATTTCTCCCTAGAAATCAGAGCAATCTGTCTCCTGAAAACACAAAGCAAACATAACACCAAAAAAAAAAATAAAATAAAGACAAAAGAGAGAGATGAAATTGCTGATGGATGTTGCTGGCTAAACTTCTGTACAAGCCTACCTTCTGCTCTCTTCAAATGGGCTTTGCCACACTGGGACCATTTGTTAGACCACAGCCACTGCCAAACTGCAAGATGATACCCCTGACAGTAACACAACTCATTACTCCCTGATTTATGGAACAAGAGCTCGGGAGGGGCCAGCACACAATCTGGGGCAAAAACACGAAACACCAAATCCATCTACAGAGGTGACATTTATTAGGTTTATGCATTTTATAGTAGCCTAAAGTGTGCTCCTAGAAGAGGCAGGGAAAATGTGCTCATTCAGAAGGAAAATTCACTACTTGTACCTCCCAGTCTGCTTTATTATACAGCAGCTGATGGCAAGTGCTCTGTTAAAAGACTGGCAGCACTCTCCAAGAGAGCAACGTTTGGGCACAGATGCCTCCAGGGAGAGATACTAACACGTTTGGAGAACACCTTGCAGATAGAGCCAAAACACTCAGCTTTGAGCTGTGAAGATGTTACCCTCGGCAAACATTCAGGTCACAGCAGAAAACACTCCTTTTATCTTCTCCCCTTGTCCCTGAAGGCTCCCAGAGCAGGCCACCAACTCTTCCTTCTCTACAGCTGGAGCTGTTCCCCCACACAAGCTCACCTTGCCTTTGAGTTCAAACGTTTTGGGACATGCAGGGGGCCAACAAAAAGCAAAGAATTAGTGGTGCCTCCTGACCTTTCTTCGTTTCCTGCTGCCTCCTCGTCTCAGGTTGAGTTCTGCAAGGTGTTTTACCCTAGAAGCCTGTAGAAGTACAGACACAGTCCCAGCCAGGCTTGACATGCACTGCAGCAGAGCTCTGCAGCATCTCTGCATGTCCTGTCACCAGTGGCCCTTGGACCTCTGCAGCCATGGGAGGAGATCTGCTATCTTGGCTACGGCTCAGAAGTTTCCCAAGCTACTGTCACAAGAAATAGCAAGTGACTTCTGACACCCACAGCATTGCCCACAGAAAAAAACCTTGTTTCATCTTCCAGAAGAGCCACAGGGAGCCGAGATGAGAGGGGCCAAAACACCCCCAGAGATAACAGTGGGCACCCAAGCTCCCTTCCCTGCCAAAACAGTCAGTCCTTTCTCTGTAAAGTCTCCAACAGTCCATAAAGGGTTTGGTGTCCCTGAGCCCACTCCCCCCACACCAACTCCCTTCTGAGGCTCACAGGAGCCCCACAGTGAGGGAAATTTCACATCACTTTATTGAAATAAGCTGGTATAGATCAGACAAGAATGCTAAAGAAGGTAACACCCAACACGCCAATCCATCCTTCAAAAACACCCACATGTGTGTTCCAGGTAATAGTTACTGATGTAAAGCACTGGTTTTATCTAATGCTTTGACTAGGAATTTAAATTGAACTGCAATCCATGAAAATTGCCAAGCTGGAGGTGCTGGTGAGGTAACAAACAAAGCGAGATGACAACTTCACGTTTTAAAAAGCATGCTGTCAGTTTGGGAGAAGAAAATGCATGCTTCATTTTGTGTCCAAACCAATGGAGTAAGTAGCAGAAAACACTATTTATTTTCATATGTCACACACCTAGTGCATTTTACTCTGCCCAAGATCCTTCTCTTCCCCTCCCCTCCTCCAATTGCCTGAGAACAAGTTAAAATGAGAATTAAATCTTTAAACAGCTTGTGTTTGCAGGAATGAATGGTGTCAATGCAAACAAGTGCAATTAGTCAATCATAATGAATTGATAATAAAAAACAACATATGAAAGCTCTATTTTAATGTTATTTAAAGTGACAATATTTAAACATTTTATTACGGAACTAATAAAATCTTGTCATGTTATTATTACATATTACTACAACCAGTGACAATCAATAAATTAATACATACTAATTACAACACTCAGCTACAGCATATTGATTAGGAAGAGAGAAAAACACAATGATCAGATCCCAGGAAGAAGAAGTGGGAGGGATTTACAGCTCTCTAACAGCAGTGTTACGAACAGCACATTAAATCTCAGACAGATGTTTCCCTATGCAAACAAAGAGCTCAGTGACAACACCTCTAAGACTTTTTTTTTTTTACACCATGAAGCAGCACTGTCGCAGTTTGCAACACCAGGCAGGCAGCCAGGCATGTACAAAACCACATGCACACACTTGAAAAACATGGAACACTTTCTCCTAAGCGATGCCACAGTCATTAGCGCTCGGTTCAAAACGATGCTTTAAAAAAACTTCAAAACTTCAGACTTTTAAACTAGAAAAAGTTAACTTATTTTTATTTGCACATAGTAAAAAATTATCAACCAAGAAGTTTCCTGCAGGCAGATCTTTTATACCTTTCTTGTGTGGTCACCACGGTTAAAAACTACTAAAAACCTGAGATTTTGAAACTGACCTTTACAGTAGCTCCAAACTTAGTATCTGAAATGGGATGAAGGTAGACAAGGAACAGGATATGGTGAAAACAAGACGTGCAAAGCCTCTAGAATAGCTGGAACGTACTGTCACTGCAACACCTGGGTGGTATTAAAATGTTTCAGCTAAACTGCAGATTGCAAAGCTCATTTAGCACCAAAAGGTGTTTGGTGTTCTCTCCAGGTACCCATTACTGTGCTGCTAATGATAACAGAAAACTTGAGAAAGGCTGACAGACAGCCTTTAATTAAAGGGGATTGCAAATGTTCTTAAGGCAGCACAGTTGGTCACAGGGGAAAAAAAAAGTTTAAAAATCAGTGCTTTCCTTCATAAATTTGGAGCACCTCTATATAAAGGTTACAGATAATCTCTTCCCCTGCTCTAACTGAACTGAAGCTCATTCACTTGGGTTCGCCAGGAGCTGCTCAGAACTCAATCCTACCATGCTGCAACCCAGCTCCTCAGCCAGATCTAAAAAAAATTAAAAATATCAACTTCCTTCTCTTTAGACATTGCCATCCGTCATCTCTTTTGACACACTTTGCCCTTTTTGGCACAACACTTAGAAGTTGCATCATCCTTTCAACTCAACGGTTAAAAGGCATCACCACACTCAACACCGATGCTTTGGAAACCTGATCTCATCACTGCTGAGAAATAAATATCGCTTTGGACTGCCTTTCCCTCCCTTACCCAAGGTGATGATGATGAAATCTTGTGCCTGCCACTTGATGAGCTTCAGTGCAAGGCTGAAGTTCAAATTTATGACAGAGGTATCATGATTACCATTTCACATGAGGGGTGAATCAGTGCGCCGAGCTGACGTGCTGGGATGTGCAATCTCACGTCAGACGGCAATTCCGCTATCTGACGCTGCTTTAACAGCGAAACCCGTTCTTGTACTCCCTGTGTGCGAGTCCTCCGAGGTCACCCAGAGAGGCTGATCAATGTAAGGTGGCAGCACAGTCTATGTCCCCCCTCCTCGTCATGCTGGTGTTTTACACAAGAGCAGCGATGCTTTGCCTCACTAAGTACTCCTACGAACTTCTAGAGAGGACTCAGAAAACACAAGCTTTGCAGCCAGATCTCAAAATGAAAAAAAAAAAAAAAAAAAAAAATCCTCTTAGGTCGAAAAACAAGCTGTGAAGCTGGGTGAGCACATTCCCAGTGCTCTGATCAGACCCTGGCGGTCAGTGCCAGGAACTGCTGAGTGGGATCCAATGGCTTGAGTTACACAGCTCAAACTTGATGATCCAACAGTCCCCCTGACCTAGAGCTGATAAACCACCTTAACTAAGGAAGATTCTACAAATTAAACATATGCATAGAGCAGTAACAGAGGATCTTCTGAACCTTGACTTGAAAGTTCTTTCCTAAAGGGAATAATAAATATTTTTAGAACTACACTTCTGAAAGACAGATGTGATCCAGAATCATTATTAAGCCTTAAGACCTTAAGTAGCTCACTGTAGGAGGGATGAGGTACAGAAAAGAAGGAAAGGAGCCATTTCTGACACAGATAGTGTAACTGTACCTCTGGACACCTTTGCATTAAGGTCTCAAGGTTACTCCAGTTGCGTTTTGACTTGTAGCTAATAGACATGAATTAACAAAATAACTGTGATGTCTCGTACCTGCATAGGCATAATCTTTCTATTTGGTGTTTACTAGAGCTACTTTATTTTAAATATAAATATAAATATATACAGTGTATATAGATAGATATACTTGGTATATATAAACACTATAGACAATAGTATACATAACATATATATTACTATTTACTGTATTTACTTCTAAGCAGTGGTGACAGAGAAAGTCTATGTCAGTAATGTTTGGAGTACAAGTGGAATATTCACTATAGGGAAAACATAATGAAAAATAAATGCTTTTGGACCATTTGAAAAATCATCCCTTAATCTTGCTGACACAGTGATAGGTGACACTGTCATTTATAAAAGTCAAACAGTCTGATTTATAGAAGGTGTCATGCTTCACTTTTGCAGCATGAGCCATTTGTTAGGGAGATAACACATCAAGTTTTCTTCAAGAAACAAACACTACATTAAGTTAATTTTAAATCCAACAGCTTTGTTACTTCAGTTGAATATTTAATCACACTGCCTTTCAAACAAATGGACTCGGGGCTTCATTTCTTCTCTCTCCTGGTATTTTGATAATGCAATTTTTTCTAAATGGTTTCAGCACCATTGTGCTAGAGCAGCCCTGGATGTCCCACTCCAGTGCTCTTCAGCAATATGGATATGGAGCCAGAAAAGACTCATCACATTCCTTCCCCACCCAGTAGATGAAAATACCTTCTGGATGTCAACTAATGCCATTGCTTTTATACCACCTTTACCTGCCACATACTGTTAGGGGAAAAAAAAGGCAAACATGTTCCTCTGTGGAAAGGAAGGATATTTGTACAAGGGAAGACAAACCCTCTCACACACGCACGGAGCACAATAGTCCTGGAACTAAATGACAGTCAGTTCTCACGTGACAGTTCATGCACAGGGCTAATAAAAAGAGAAAAAAAGTTGGTAAAAACCCCATATATCAAAGCCACACCACCTGTAGTAGGATGGAGATGTGTTGTTAATGAATACCACAATCCCAATTTCCATAGTCCAGACTACACCCTTCACTTCTCCAGCAGGTGACAGCGATTTCAGAAGTCAGGTTTCCCCAGGTCCCAGGCAGGAGCATGCTTCTCCCTCCTTCCTCTCTCATGCTTTCAGGCCTTTTTTTGCACACCACCATCTGGCAAGCTGAACACACATCAAAACTGCCCTTTTGAAATAAAGGGAACAGAAACCAAAAGTCAAGCTGTGCATTTCCAGCCAGAGAGAGGGAAGAACAGCCTTTGTAGCTCCCTCCTCCTTTCTAAACCCATTACTGAACACCCATCCCCTTGCTGTGGCTGGGAGCCCACCCCATCATCCCTGCCCTAGTGCAGGTGGGAAGTGAAATTCCTGGCTCAGCATCTCTCCCAGTGTCGAGGCTTCTCCCAGGTGCTGCCAACACAAACCAGGCTGGCTCCCGACTCCGGGTCACACTCCCCTTCCCAGCCCTGCAGCAGTGCCAGCATCCAGTTGCTTGCTTTCTTTTTCTTAATTTCAATGGATCTGCCAAAGAGTGGAGGTGCCCAAGCCAGCTCACTCCAGGGCATCCTTGGGGACATCACTCCACAGCCCGTGCACACCTAGCTTTGTGCCATTTACAACCATTTTGTAAAAATCACTGATCTTGCTCCTTTTACAGCTTGTGCTGTTCATTCTTCATTAAATACACCTCTCCTTGGAAAAGCCATTTGCTCTAGCAAGAACACCACGCATTTATTACTGCCAGACTGCAGCCCATAATGTTGACAAATGCTATAATGATTGGTAAAACACTTATTGGAATAGCAAGCTCTGGGCTTAATTTCTAACACGGTGATAAATATTATATTTATTTGCACTTGAGCAGCAACAGCACACACAAGTGGCCTCTCCATGCCCAGGTAATGTTAGCTGTAGCTCAAGGATACTGCAGATCACACATCACCTACCAATTTCTTATATCTTTTGGCTGGGCCAAACTTCAGAGGTGATGGTGGAAATTCAGAGCACGGCTTTCCCACACACTTCATGCCCCAGGAGCACAGACAGCAGGGAACGCAAGCAAGTTACAACATATTTTTTCCATGAACACAATGATTCACCCAAGCCAGGACTGCTCAGGGGAGAGTGCTGCTTTTGAGGAGGAAAGCTCCTTATTTTAAGGGAAAAAATTCTGACAAAACCAGCAGGATAGAGAGGCATGCTTGCTCCTCTGGCATGCAAGGGGAAAGGATCCAGCTCTGCAGCACCCAGCTAAGATCAAGAACTCGAGCCCAGGCATCTGGCAGTGCTGGTGAACCCTCAGAAGGGATCACCCACTGCTCTGCAAGGAGCAGCTATTGTGCCCTTTCCCCTCTTGGTCCAAACATTTCAGGCTTGGCATAACGTTGACATGGAACAGGGGCTTTCCTGAGGTCTGAAAAAAGGACTTCTCTAAATTAAACAACAACAAAAAAGAAGTAAATGTCTTTTTTTGCTGTTGCCTGTAATCTAATCACCACAGCAGCACATTCAAACTCATCCTCCTGGCTTTATCAAGGCCACAGTGCCCAGTGAAATAATCACTTCTCAGAGGCAAATAACACACTCTCCCTCAGCAAGGCATAGGAAGGGGAGGATTGCCATGCTGTGAGAGGTCTACCCCTGCAAACAACTCAGCTCCTTATACTTCTGATAGGACAGGACAGTTACTGCTCAGCAGGGCACAGGGAAAACCCACCTAGATTCATATTTTATGAATGTCCACATAGGTAGTTGCACAAAAAGCTATTTCAGATGAAGGTCCACAACAGGGTAAACCTATAACGCTGCTGTACAGTAAAGAAAAGCAGATTTCTGCAAGCAATGCTGGCTAACAACAGAGAACTCTCTTTGCATGGGTAATTCATACCAGGCCGGCATTTCAACAGCAAGCAGCAAACAAATGATTCTGCCATTTTTCCCACAACATTTTAGTAGTATGATAAATAAGTTCAAAGTATTTTCTAGGCTCTCTCAAGCTGCTTTCCACTATCTCCGAATGCACACCCCAGGAAGCTACCACACATTTATAGTTAGCACTTGTGAATGTCTGTCTTCATATTTACAGCTCGCTCAGATGGAACAGCATCTATTGCAAGCCATGGCAAGACTGAGAACCCTGGCCCTGGGAGCCCAGGAATTTGGCTGCAATCTGGAGCATCTCTGCCAAAAAGGACTGGGATATTGTTAAGAATGATAAGAACAGCGTGCACAGGGAAGGGGGAGCAGGCAGCCTCTTCTTCATCTCCTCGCTGCTTTTTCCTGGGTCAGTCTTGGAGTTCAGAGAAGCAGAAAAAAAATCGCACTAACCAAACACTATGAAAAGCCAGAGCCCAAGAGAAACAGAGGTATGTTTCCCTGAAATGAGCGGATATTAGTTTTCTTGACAGTTTAAATATTGTATTCTGCTTACTAACTGTCAGTAAATTTACAAATAGTTGGCAGCTTGGCTTATGACCAGGATCCAAAGGAATGTTGACTTTAGCAATTTAATGGCCTGTTTCTATCTGCAACAGCAGCAACGTTTAAAATACTTCTCATTGCTAGTGAATTTATCTTAAAAAAACCCCAACAGCAGAAGAGATGCTAGTTTTACATTTTTCACCCTGCTGAGGCCTCATATTGGGTCATTACTCATTCCACACAGCCCCAGCCACTTCTCCAAAGCTTTGAATTTTGCTTCATTCCAACTGCTAGGATTGCAAACTCAGTGATGAAAATAGACAGCTCCTGGCTCTTTAACAAAAAGCAAAAATTCCTCACTCCCTAACAAAAGCTTAAGTGATGACGAGTCAGCGATGCTGCTACATCAAAGACTAAGACTGGACATTCTTCCTGAAGTCTCCAAATTTCTTGGTGCCAGAACAGGAGATACACAGACAGATAAAAGCCTTAAGAGATAGGGGGCCTGAACACTTACAGGGCTTGCAATGCTCCAGCCTCTTGCTTGCCTTGTACTGCATTGCTTGCCTTGTACTGCACAGCACATTTTTCCTGAAAAAACAACACTGCAGCTCTCATCCCAGAGGTGGTTGCTCTGTGCCTTGTGTGTTCACGCCATCCCCCTTTCCCACCTCACCAGCGGAGCAGCTCGAGTATGAGTCCAAGCCCCCAGAGCCGTGCTGAGCCTTCTCCCCTGCCCGCAGCCAGAGATGTGCTGGCACAGTCACAATGCTCACGGCCACTCTTTCCTCAGCAGCCACACAAGCAAGATGGAAGATCAGCCTCTGTCCCTGGATGAGCTCCATCCTCATAAATTTCACCAATAACACTGATGAAGTGGATAATTTTTAAATGACACTTCCACACTGTCCAAGCATGGTCAGTTAGCCAACACCAAAGAGCTTTTGCCAGCACTTGTTTCGATCCAGCACTGTGAGGCACCTTCACTGGCAAAGCCCTCCAAGCACCAGCTGCACCTGGGCAAGGAGAGCATCCCAATGACTCCACAGATTCCAGCTACATGAAACATAACCTGGTGAAATATTTCCTTCACCACAGTTTCCTCCATCTCAACCTGCTTACTGTGAATTTCCAAAAGCCCTACAGACCACACTGGACAGGTTAAAATATGCGGTTCACTGCAAAGAAATAAATCTATGGAAAGGGGAACAGTTAGTTGAACTAATCAAGAGACCCTACAGGGTGAACTGAGCATGGGAAAGGCATTCCAATGATAAAATTAATTCAGGATGCCCGTCTAGGAATGTGAATTGTTGCTTTCCATGCAATTATACAGGAGACAAAGCATAGCTCTGGCTAAAAATGTAAACATCTCTATAAGCAAGAGGGGAGGAAAAGCAGGGTATCCAAACTAAAAGGCTCTCACACCATTAAATGTAATCACTAAGCAACTATTAGCCAGTCTGAAAAGAAGATGAAAGGATAATGGAGGGAGATATGGGCTGGCAATTACAGGCAAAGCAAAGTGAAATAGTCCATATTTATTTTGGTTTTTATAAAACTTCCACAAATACTAATAGCGAAATTGCACTGTGGGGAAAGAAGGGAGGAAAAAAAATGGTAACAAAAGGGCTGAAATTAGTCCCAGGTTCCCTAGAGTCCTTCCCCACAGCCCCAGAGACAACAACCATCTCACGACCACCCCAGATCCTGACCTTGGGATGGCACCTCCGGGTGTGCAAATCACACAACCTAGTCAGAAACTTTTGCTTGTCCTGGTATGGTCCTTTTGGATGAGCTCAGAAAAGGAGCAACAGCATCAGAAGAACTTCATAGCAATGGCAACAATAAGAGCAGAACTTGCTTTTTGTAGGCCTATGTTTTATGGACATAGCCATTTCCCAAGCAAAGCTCAAAGAAATCAGCTGCTACCATTATCATCCTTTCACAGGGACAACCTGCTAAGACCACCTTCGAGGCCAATGCCTGGAGTTTCCCTCCCACCAGACCACCCTGTTTTCCCAACAGCTCCTCACCACAACTGAAGGATTCCTGAAGATTTTATACAACTTCTTCCCAGCCTCAAACACTTCCAAATGCCATGCCAACAGTCCACTGACTTCAAGAAAAATACAGAAGATCCCCTTTGAATTCCAGTGCCCACCAGAAAACTGAAATAATACTGATTTTAAAGGAACCACCTCACTGTGTTCAAGAATTCACATTACACAACTGCATCCATGGTAAGATATTCAGACAGTTACATGCTACAAATCATTACTACACACAACTCCTCACAGCAGAACATGGAGCATCAATTGATACCATAGTGTTCCTTTTCAATCTGCCTACTAGAAAACCCAGCAGTATATCTGAATCAACACCAGTACTCTTTCTGACAACAAGAACATGGCTAAAATTCACAGATAAGTTTCCAGATGACATCATCCTAGCAGTGAAGCACAGTAGGGCTCATTTTCAAGAGAACCTTCTCAGGGAGCAAGATGATATGAGAAACACGCATTTTGGAACAACTACCTTTCCTTACAAAGATAATATCGATTATATTTCAAAAAGTCCCATCTGAAACATTTGGTGAAGGATCCAGAAGAGAGATTTCCAGGAATGCCGCCCTAAGGCCACGCTGGAGAACTGCTTGGACTGATGCCTCAGAATATCAGAGCAGGTTGTGACTATGCCTCCAGACCAGCTGGAGCTGGGCTCAACAGAGGCTCCCCTCCACGCCTGCCATGCTGGAAATCCTTGTACAAAGGGGGATCAATACTAGGGTAAAAATACATATTTAGAGACAAAAATGGAGCTCCGCAGGACAAGACTTGTCATCTTTGCTACCTGCTAGGGATGCCAGGATGACAAAAACAGAAATCCTTGACTGCCCTCACAAAACCATTCCACTGTTCCATATTTCCCCTTTCAAATAGTTACATGGAGAAGCCATCAAACAAATACGCCACAAAAAATGCCAGTGCTGTTTGTAACCCTTTTCTGACATTTGCTATTCTGAGCTGAATTGCAAGTGACAGCTATAAAAATAACAAAGTAAGATTTGGATAAGCAAATGTATACTAGATAAAATGCTAGGAAGACAGATTACGCTGCCAGAGTGGCACAGACTCCAACAGTGCTGTCAGCACAGGACTTAGGAATTATATCCATCTTTTCTGCAGAAGCATTAGCAAAAGCAGAGTCATTCAACTATATTAACTTGTATAGGATATTGCTTTCCCACACAAATCTCTGTTGCCTGTCCAAGGCACAACAAGCAAACACAGATAATGATGGCATCTCCAGATGACATTTGAAAGACATGGCTAAAACTTGGGGGAGGAGTAAAAGTGGATTTTTATCACTCAGTGATCTGAACTCTGTTACAGACCTTTTTATTAGTGGCACAGAAATGGGCTTTATTTGGATGCATCATATCCTTAAACAGAACATACTAAAGCTTTAAGCAGAAACAAAGTATCAGGATTGGTCATGCCATGACTGCATTGCTTCATCTCACAGTGACCCAGCACCCACCACATACCCCCAACACAGACACCAGACCAGTACCTAGAAAATGTGTCTTTTTTCCCCTGATGGATTACATACCGTGTCAGTCGGCAAAATATTCCTTTTTAGGAAAGAAAAAAGAAAAGAAATATCACAAAGTAAAAAATGAAGCTCTCCAAAAAAGCACTTAAATAAACTAAACCTAGTTATTCTGTTATATTTGGCGGCTGTTCAAACCACACAACATTAATAAACATATTTACTTTGAAAACAGACAGAAATGGGTTTAAATAGTAAGCCTTGACTCAGAATTTATAAGTCATTTGCAAGCAAAAGGAGCAGACCCCAAGTATTGCACACTGCAACCTTTGGATTCCACCAAAAGTCAAAATTTTAGAAGTAATCTTGGAAGAGAACTTGCTACTGTTTCAGCCAGGCAGGAAACAGAGTAGGAGTTTAATAAATGATTCTTTACAACAATTAGAAATTAAATTAAGCCTTTCTGGGATCCCACTGCAGCCCTGGCAGCACACCCCAGGCTCCACTGCCAGCTGAACTGCAGACAGCAAGCCAGATTTACCAGAATAAAACCTGATCGGATACTGAATCAGGAGTATACTCCAAATAATCGAGAGCTTTTTTCAGCCTTCATATATATGAACAGCGGAGTCATGTGTATTTTGTAGCCATCAGTTTTGGCACAACTAATTCCATTTTCTTTTAATGACTTATAGGGGGGCTTTTTCGTGGAGCAGCAGTCAGTGGAAATAATGAATGACCTCCTTTCACAAGATCAGAGACGTATTTGCACATAAACAGCTGAAGAAAACTGGACTCAACAGTCTGCAGATGCCCATGATATAATAAGAACAAATAAAAAGCTTATGACACTGTAACTCTGCACCAGCAGAAACATAAATCCTGCTGGAAGCTTTGGAGTCAGATGGCCTTTGAAATCACTCACAGGTTCTAAATTTCCTGGCAATGGGCAGCAGGGCTGGCATTAAACACAAAAACCTTCTTCCAAACAAACACTGAGGCAATAAATAGCAATAATAAAGCAGAGACAGATAGACCTTTGAATCCATTGGTCAAGAAAATTGTTATCTCAAAGACAGGCTGCAGATCTGTTTGTGGGACCTGATCGAGAGACTGCAGCAGATACCCAGTGCTGGAGGCTCTCTGCAGCACCCTCCTCCCCCCATCCCTGCATCCTCTGCCAGACAGCATCACTCTGGAAATGGGGAGAAGGAGGCAGCTGAAACCCCAGGAAGTGGGCTCTGACTCAGGGACATGACCATAAAAATCCCTAAAAAAATGGAGGTGAAGGTGTTTCATCACTGGCAACAGTCCAGTGAAGGGCAACTGTGCCGACCTGGCTTTATGAAAGCAGAGCTGGGTTCCCCGAGGCTCCAGCAGCATTGCCCATGTGCCCAGCACAGGTCAGTGCCCAGAGGGAGTGGGAGAGCCCTGGCTGCAGCAGGGACAGAACCCATACACCAGCACCTACATTCAGTGGGGAGGACTGAGACGTGCAGAGTCCCATCAACACCGAGCTGGAGGAAGAGGGGAGAAGTAAATATCAAGTCACTGCTGAAAAACAAACCACTCACAATAAACCCCCATGTAAACAACCAACCCTGGGCTTTTTTTTAAATCTGTTTTTACATCTAAGCACCTTGATTCTAAAATCCATGACTAAGTTCTCACTCCCTCATTCAACTATATGTGCCCTCTCAACACTTAATAACAAAGTGATATAGATTGGATCAAAGACAGCCCTTCCATTAAGCCACAATACACAAAGTACCACTCCATGAGCCTTTAGTATTCATGGGCAGGCGCCTCCTGCACCAACCACACCTACACCATCATTCAGCCAGCAATTGCTTTCAAAACAGGCTGCAGCTCAAATAAATCTGTGATTATATAAATGCTAATACAAAGTAAAGATAACCATCATTATGAATCAAATGACTAGCAGAGAAGCACAAATAGAAAAACATTTTCTTAAGCGCACTCCCAGTAATCCTACAAAACATGTAGAGTATCCTGACGTTTAAGGGCTTAATCAGGTCGCAGGTTTCTAGCACTTC
Source organism: Edolisoma coerulescens (assembly GCA_013397115.1). Classification (NCBI taxonomy): domain Eukaryota; kingdom Metazoa; phylum Chordata; class Aves; order Passeriformes; family Campephagidae; genus Edolisoma; species Edolisoma coerulescens. The sequence continues at coordinate 1,352,460 of VWZW01006981.1, read as the reverse complement.
CCAAAGTCACTCAGCTGTAAAATGGGGGATTCATTTTACAACCAGAACTGGATGGAATTCAAAGCCAGGGGTTATTGAAACCTGAAAGCCTCCAGGTTTTTCTCCTATTAAGGAAAGTAAATGCATTCAGCAAAAAAAAGGCACAGAGAAAAAAAAAAATCCATTTAGTCTCTTTCCTTTTATATATATATATACACATATACATATATATATAAAAAATTCCTTAATACTGACACTTTTCCTTAGGAAAAAAAGCATAAAACAAACAGGTCTTCATTATTTCAGTTTGGAGGGGTAGTCCTCACTGAAATCTTCTCTGCAGCGACATCCTGGTCTCTGAGCACCTGATCTCCCCTCCCTCCAGCTAAGCCAGGCTCACTTTGGTGAACACACACAGAGGCAGCAACCCAGGAGTGCTCATTAAATCACCCCACTAATTCACAAGGTGACATCGTGCTGGGACCAGGACAATGCCTCAATAGGGCACTGCCGTCACTCAGAGAAATTAAAGACATTTTACACATCCAGATCTAATCTCCTATCAGTATTTAGAGGTAACAGATTCATATGGATTTATAGCCTCAAGGGATCCCGAGATGATCTATTCCCATCTCCCCACATAACACAGGCCACATCATATCAATCAACTCCTCCCTGGCTTCTGCTTTAACTAGAGCATTTCCCTGTACATCAATCCTTGACTTAACGCCTTCCATGACAGGGAACCCACTGGGTAACAGTTGATAAATTGCTTCAGTGGTTAATTATCCACTCTGGTAAAAAAAAAGCGTATTCGATTTCCTGACAATGTATTACTTGCAAAATTACAACAGAGCTTTAATAAAAAGGCCTTTTTTAATCTGTAGCTACTGAAGAGTATACTAATAAGAACCTAATCTCCCAATTGCTGGAACAAAAAGAACACAAAAGAAGGTACTACTGTATAGAAAGATGAGTAAGAGATGTTTAAAGAGGCTTTCCATAATAACAGACAGCGACATGTCCCAGATCACTCACCCAGCTGTACCAGTTGGCAGTGAAAGCCTATCTTAATACACAGCATTAAAATCACCTTTGTTCAGCAAACAGTTAACAAAGATGCTAAATCCCTGGACAATGAACTCTGGGCATGAGAACTACGACCTCTTTTAAACAAACAGCCTCCTGGTCAGGATAACAAGATCATATTCCATATGAAAAACCTCCTCCTTTGCAGAAGGCCTTCTCCAAAGACCATTTAAACAGCTCCACTTGGCCATTAATTACCCGGGTCCATCCTGCCCAGGTGAAGTGGGGATGAATTTTGCCAACCTTACTGTCTAATGATGAATATCAAGTTGAATTAATGAGGTAACATTTAGCATGGCGAGAGCAACTAAAGAATCTCTCTTTTTTAGCCTTTTAAAAGCACTTCCGTGAGCAAAGAGTTACAAGTTTTTTTTTGCATATGTCAAATATTTGAAGACATAAAGCAAGCTATGCATGTGTAAGCTTCTTCTGACACATTTAAAACCGACATCATACTTAACCTTGGCATATAAAAGTGATTGGGCCTGAACCAGCATTTTTACATCTTTCAGATTCAAACTCTTTAGTGCACTGGCCAGGTCATTTAAAAAAAAAAAAGGAGATGGAGAGAACAAGAAAGGGAGGGAAAAGAGTCTTTACTATGTTAGCCAGTTCTCTGCTGATGACTCTGCACTCTGTGGATGTGCCACAGCCCCACAAAATAAGGGAAGTTAAGGGAAGGAGTGTGTTTCAAGGATGGTAAGACTAAAAATCAGCAGTGGCTGAAATTAAGTGAGGACTCCCCTTTACTTCACCATCTTTTCCCATTTACAGTCCAAAATACTGATAATTAATGTATTTAAATGTATTTACTAAGACTGGCTTTGTGAGACAGTTCATGCCTTGCAAAGCCTGCTCCACATGGCTGCAGAGCACCCTGGCTTTCAGCATCATTCCCCAGTCATGCCACACTCGCAACTACATAACATTTGGGCAAAGGTAGCCTATGATCCCCAAAACAGACAGACAAACTTCTCCCTTGTCACTCTGGACAGCCAGCAGAACCACTGGTGAGAGCAGAGAGTTCTACTCAAACAAAAGAGCCACTTTTCCTACCCGCTTTCACAGCATTTGACAAAATAGACAATAATCTCTCTTTGGGAGGAGAGAAAAAGTAGGTGGTTTTTTTTTAATATGACGTATACATAGCAAAAATCCTAATGAAGAAAGAGGATTTACTGTCAAGAGTGGCTCAGGTTTCCCTATGGGTTAAAAACAGATATGAGTATTCTTTCAGTTATTAAAACTCCCTCTAAAAATCAAGCTGCCTTTCTAAAAGACCTTTTGCCTTCAAAACTTGGTATTAATTTTTAAACCATAAGAAAGAATCCAGACATGATAAAGTCGTCTCTCAACCCAGAATCCCTCTGATTATTATCAAAAGAATTGCTTAACACAAAGCCATTGCAATTGTAAAATGCCAAGTGTGCAGTTAATATGCTGATACCAAAACCTGAGTAATACGGCTGGTGACCATCCCAGACTGTCTGCCAACTTACTCAGGGTGAGAATATGGAAATAAAATTTTTTTAAAAGGCACTACACAGCTTTAAGCTGTCATCAGATTTTATCCTGGATAGTTTTTAAACCAAACCAAACACACAGGCAGCTGTGCCTGACTCAGGTTTACTGGCAGCCAATTAACGTTTTTCTAATTCCAGAAAGAATGATCGCCTTCCCAATTGCTGTTGGGTTACTAGGCTGGAAACCATTCCCCAGTGCTTTAAAACAGGCATCCCTCCCTGGCTCTGGGCAGGGATGCTGCAACAGGCGAGGAGGAGGAGGCTGAGGAGCTCAGCCAGCATTTCCAACACATCCATTAGAAAGGTGAAGCATATTGATCGTGTGCACAGCAGGCTGGAGGCGGCCAGAAACCCCGAGCTCACTCGTGCGCTTGTCAGAAATTAGCGTGCAGTAAGCAAGCAGGGTAAAAGGTTAATGAAATACAATCTGAGGAAATAAAACAAGGACACTGATGACTTGCCACAAGGCCCCAGAGCTGGCCATGCTGGCTGGAGCCCTTTCCCCACATAAAGCGGACGTTACTCTAGTTAGGAAAGCAGAGCGGCATAAGGCCGTTTCTGCTTCTCCTGGTGGGGGTTAACATATCCTGGCAGGCACCATCACCTCATTCCCAGCTGGCAACAGAGTACCCACTGTGCTCCATCCAGCAAGGAGCTGGAGGGCTTGAAGGAAGGAAACAGATATGGAAATTGGGCAACAAAAGCTTACATAACAAGGTCACACACTGAGTACTGATTTGGGTTTTACTCGGAAGGAGCAGCAAAGTCACTGGTGCAGTGACAAGAGACCTTGATAAGGGGGGATCATGAGCACTGCAGTACCCCCAGTGGGGCTGCATCCACCCGCAAGCTTTAAACTCAGTCCTGGAAGCCTTAATCCAATGTCTCAGCTTCAGAACAGACTTCTCACAGCAAGAAAACAAACCTAAACCAAAGGGATAATCCACATGAGCACCTTTGGTGTCCCAGGCACAAGAGTCTTTACGGTCAGCTCTATCACTGTGCTTTACTTTATAGCAGGCAATACGTTGTTCAGGCTTGAAATCAAAATTAGCAGTCTAAGGACAGGATGCGTGTTCTTGGTTCGGGGTTTTTTTTTTTTTTCTTAAAAGGGCAGCTGATTTTTCTCATACATAAACTTCCCCATGCCACATTTATGCCATCACTACAGATTTTTGTAAGGGAACAGTATTTACAAAAAAAGGATCACCATCCTCTGGGCTTCAGATACAACAATTACAACTGTGAAATTGTTTTTTCTAATCCAGGGGTTCAAGTAAACTCCTAGAGTGACTTCATTGAATACAGATTCCAGATCAAACCACTTTTTTTTTTTTTTACTGTTACCTAATCAGGTATCCTAAAATAGATAAAAGAAGTAAAAGAAATTTAAAACACATTGAAAGGGGGAATTAAAAAAAACAACACCACACAAACCAACAAAACACAAAAAAGAAAGCACTGGAGAATTTCACTGTTTCACTAATTTACTCAGGAAGTTTGAGAAACACATAAATAATGAAGGATTTTCCCACCGTAGTGTAAGAGCCATTTAAGGACATAAATTCAAGAATATCTGTTGTTGTGGTTCAACATTGGCCCAACACCAGGCACCCACGGGAGCTGCTCACTCACCCTCCCCTGTCACAGCTGGGCAGAGGAGGGAAAAGGAAAAAAAAAAAACTAACGAATGCTTCATGAGTGAGATAAGGACCAGGAAAAACACTTCAAGGGCAAAACAGGCTCAACTTAAGTTGCAAAGTGAATTTATTACTAACAAAACCAGAGGAGGATAATGAGAAGTAAAATAAGCCCTTAGAACACCTTCCACCTCACAGCCCCTCCCTCCCACCGACAGTGCAGGGAGACAGGGGCTGGGGATTTGGTCAGTTCATCACCCAAGGTTTTCCTCCACTGCTCGGGGAGAGGAGTCCTTCCCTGTGAGGCCGTGGGGTCCCTCCCACGGGAGACAGTTCTCTGAGAACTTCCCCAGTGTGGGTCCACTCTCACGAGCAGCACTNGGGCTGAGGGTGGATCTCTGCATCCCCCGTGGATCCCCACGGGCTGCAGGGGCACAGCTGCTTCACCATGGTCCTCACCACGGTCTGCAGAGGAATCTTGGCTCCAGCACCTGGAGCACCTCCTCCCCCTCCTTCTCCACTGACCCCGGTGTCTCCATGTTGTTCCCCTCACATGTTCTCACCTCCTTTTGTTCTCTGACTAGAATCCAAAATCTTGCGACTCTGTTTTGATTTTCTTCTTAATTATGTCATCACAGAGGCGTTACCAGCCTCTCTCACTGGCCCAGCTTTGGCCAGCAGCGTGTCCATCTTCAGAGCCATCAGCCATTGGCTCTGCTGGACACGGTGGGAAGCTTCCAGCAGCTTCTCACAGGAGCCATCTTTGTGGCCCCTCTGCTACCTAAAACCAGGCCGTGCCAACCAACACATCTGTACACTACACAAGCTGCTGTCAGACCAGTCACACGTGGTTGGTAGAAAAATGATCTGATATTTGGAATCAACCAGCGCATTAAGGCGACAGACTTAGGAAAATATGAATGCAATGCAAGTCTAAAACAAGCAAAATGCCTCACATAATTCCCAGCTAAGACTCTGCCAGCACTTTACCAGGTGAATGAAATTAGCAACCTGACAATTAGCAAGAGGAATAAATTGCCATAAAAAGCAAGCAGAAAGGAATTTTCAAGTGCATAAATACAAATTCTTGGCTTCATACACTTGCTGTTGTTACCAATGCAATATGTTTACCCATTTCTCTATGGGATATGAAACTCAACTTGGTATGAAAACAAATCACTGAAAGTCTTGGCAGATTAGTAAATGTCAGATCAAATTCAACCTTCTCCTAGACTATGCAGGGGCTGTACAAATTTATCAGAGTCTCACAGATTCTTTGCTCTCTTGACATGAATAGGTCAGAACAGCCCAGAGACAAAAGGCAGCAAGATCAGAAGACTGAAAATGCACAGTTTTGGAAGGCTACTTATTGCCAGACTTTGTTTTACTGTTAAACTCATTCAAAGAGAAACTGTTTTGGAGATGGATAATGTCTCAGGAGATAGGAAGCAGCAAGAGACACCAGCTTTCTCTTCTCAAAGGCTCTCTCTGGAAGACAGGAGTTGGGCAGCCCACCTTCCAGGCTTGAAGGTTTCAAGCTGTGGCATGCAAAACATAGTGGTGAGGCTTGTAATCTCTTTTCTGCGAGCGATCCGAGAGTGTTACACAGTAGGGACACATTCCTCAAGCTTTGCTGTTGGAAGATTCTACAGAGAGAACGTAAAGCCTCTGGGCTCCAGCAGCATTACTTCAAGACAGAAAAGGAGAAAGAAAAAAAAGAAAGAAACGATCTGCCTTATAAAGTACCTAATTAGGATGGATGATGAGACAACCCAAAGTTTGCCATGAACTGTGCTGGCTCTCCCACCATCAGACAAGCACAGGAACTCAGGAGAGCTGCCAGCAATGCTGCCACAGGGAACAGCAGAGTATCCAGGGATCCTCACGGGGAAACCAGTCCCTGCCCTCCTCAGGTGCTTTTGTCACCCACATACTATGACAGAGCTGCTGCTGGAAAGAGCACAGGGCACACCAGCAAGTGACAGCAGTCAGTATTTGTAGGCTGGGGTAATGCCTATCAAACTGAGCAGCACACCTGGTAGTAAGATTTGGACGTGAAAATACATCAACCCCTTCTGCCTGATGAAGAAAAACAACTTGCCTGCCATTCCTGCCCAGGCAAGGGGCCGGCAGGGCAGCAGCAGCACTAACACGGCTCAGCACCCAGCCCTGCCCCCAGACCCTTGCAGCTTGTCTGTCCTGCTGCAGCTCAAGCGCCTACAGCACTTCCCAGCATCTGCAAGTGTTCCAGAAGGATTTACAGCTCTTGCTCACCTCATGGCACCTGTTGGGCATGTCCTCTCCCCAGAGATGGGTCCTTTGCTGGCGCTGCTCTTGGTCCCTCCAGGTTCCAGGGACGCTGCCCCAACAAGCTCATCCCACAAGCATTTTCTGCGCCTTTAGGAGCACTCCCCTGCGGCTGCAGTCAGGGCTATTAATGCCGACCTTTCCCTTCCCCATCAGTCACCTGGGAATCATTTGCATTGCCCAGCAAGACGATTGGGGGTGGGGGACTCTGACATTTATCACCAGCCCTTCAAAGCAAAGAACAAAATCCCCCCAACTGCCCCCACCACGGCCCCTTGACGATCTCCAGGACATGCAGGTGCAAGGCAATAAGGGAGAACAAGTCACGGCTGAGTTCCATCAGGTATTTGAGCCCATGCTTAGCTCTGGGATCCACAAGTTTTCCCAATTTCATGAGCCTTACTCAATACCCATGGACAGGCTGGTCACTACCTCTGCTCCTGCACCAAGCAACAGGAGGCTTTGAATTTAGGAATTTACTGAACACACACTCAGAGCAATCCTTTCTGGGACGATCTGTGCCATGAGAACCCTTCAGATATGGACTTCCTCCATTTACACCACATTGTATCAGAAGTTAATGACTCCCAATTACATTAAGTGCTTTTTAAAATCATGGTACAATTAGTTCCAAAAAACAAGGAAGTATCAGCAACTTGATTTCTCATTAAGAAGATAAAATAATAAACGAGAAACTAGTTACTTGCTACAGATACCAGAGCACCCACTGTTTACAGAAACAATTGTTGTGTTTCTGTATGGTGGGATCATCTTGTGCTTTTTATTTAAGGAACACAATGGTAAAGAGCACAGAACCATTACAGCACGGAAAGCAACCATGCTTGGAGGGTTACTGTGCCTTTTCAAAGGGAAATCAGGAGCACAATAATGTTTTATTGCTATTCTTTCAGAATACACAAGTGAACAATATATTGCATAAAAACAATTCCTTGTAAACAACTTGAATAGTAAAAGCAAACAATACCTCAAGTAATAAAAGGAGTTTATATCCTGAAAGATCAATTATTATTTTGGCTTGTTGATATGAAAGAGAATAAACTATTTATTAGAGCTCAAATCATTTAGGAACTATAACCACAATGATCTATAAGTAAAGATCATGGCAAGGAACCAGAACTGTAACATAAATATTTAGGCTTTCAATGCAGCAAAGAACACACACGACTTCTTAGCTACACTAGGACAGGATCAGAGCACCACCCTTTCTGGCAGCCACCTAACAACAGCCAGGGCAAGAATTTTATAATATTAGAGAAGCAAGAAATTGAGGAGGATTTTTTTTTAAGAAAAAAAATTATCCAACAGCTTTTTTTGATGAAACTTGCAGCTTGTAAACCTAATTTCCAAAAATATAAGCTGGAGCCAAAGCTGACAATGGCACCGAGTTGCAGACACGGGCCAAGCTCTGCCCTGACAGCCCAGAGAGCAGGAACTTCATCAGAGACAAACCAAATCACCCCAGATTTGGAGCCAAATCTCAATATGGCTCCAAAGATGGGGAGAAGGAGCAAACAAAGAGCTGTAGTAGCTGCCCGGGGGATGCACCTTCGGAAACTCTTTCCAGACTCACTCACTCTTACTCAAGCCTCTTCCTTGCGTCTTAGGGAGAAGACAAAACCTGCCCAGGGGACAGTTATGCTGTGCAAGCCGGTGCTCAGCATTCCTTACCTGCTGCCTTCTCTCGCTCCCTCCCTCTGATTTGGGATCCCCAGGCAGAGACAGATGAGCTGCTGGCAGAGGGTGTGACCACAGGCGCTCCTCTGCTTCATACCTGGGACACTGAGCATGCTCCCAACTTCCTCCCTGGCCAGGTTTCAGGGGAAAAATAGCTTCCCTGAAAGTAGATTAGGGATGTCCCAGCAGTGGATGAGCTTTATCCTGGATCCATTTCAAAGCATTTCAACTCAAAAGGGGATAAAGCAGTGAGCAAAGCGCACGCAGCCTTAGCTTGTAGCAACTGACTCTGAATCAACCCATATGAACAAAAAATCCTTTGGAGCAAAACACAGGAGATCTGGGTCCCATTTCAGGTGCTGACAAAACACATCTGCATGTTTGGTTGTGCCTCAGCTTCACATCTCTAAGGAGCAGCTGTGAGGGCCTGGTTTATTCCTTCTTTTGCTTGCCTTCCCTGTAGCCCATTTGGATAATGTACAGTCTTTTACAAGGCATTTTTACAATACCTAAGACAACAGGACCTTGACCTCTATTATAGCTGCTAAATAGTATCACGTTGCTTGCATCACCATAAATCCAGAACTTAGGCAAATAAGGAACAGGTCCCAAGTGACTGTCAAAAAGTCTCCTCTAGTATCCAAACAGTGCCAGCACTATGACCAAAGCTGCTGGAGTCAAGATGTGGAACCCTACAGATCAGAAAGGAAAATGGGCAGAAGGATGAAAAAGGCAGGCTGCTTCTCCACAGCTGGAATTGCACATTTGATTCAGGGACTACTGCTTCCCTGGAGTTGAAGGTTGCCAGAAATCTTGCATCAGAATCGGATCCAATTTCCATATAGCCTCCTTATGTCATCCTCACTCCAGCATAAAAACCCACAATTGGCTGAACAGCTTCTGCTCTCTCAGTCAGAGGGATCGCTCTGCCCATTGCACAGCAAGATCCCCACAACACATCCATGTTGCACCTCAGGCGAAAATCCTAAACCAGCCAACTTTTTATAAGTGTACTATCTATGCAAGGCATGGGTGCCAATCGGGCCAGACGGCTGGGACGGGGACCAAGGCTCCCTGAGTGCCTGTGCAGTGCCTGACATCCCCCTAGCCGGCTGGCACTGAGCTGGCATGCTGATGTGCATGTCCAGACACAGAAATGTCCATTTTTAGCATATCTGCCTTGTAAATTATGCCATTTCCCCAGGTCTTCCCAATCTGTAAATATGCCCTTTTAATTGAGCTGTGTCTCCGGGGGAGCAGAAGCAGCTCAGTCACACAAAGCAGAGAACTCAAGTCCAGTGTTACCAGTACCTGGGACCCAGACAGAAGCTATCAGTATGAGCACAGCTAACAGAGGTGTCATCCTACCCTCTTCTTTCTTCATCCTGCCCTCGTCTCTCCTGGTGCTCACAGGAGCTGTGGTATGAGACTGGTTCACTTTATTCTGAAATTTAGCACAGGGTAAACTACCTGAAAAGGCAACAGGAAGGTGGCCTGGAGGATGGAGCGGTGCAGGTGTGGGTTAGCCCTGAGCAGGAGCTACACACCTTTCCCAGGGGTCACTGTCACCACAGACCACAGCTGGGAAGTGATGTTGAGGATGGGGGATCTGGTGATACCAGGAAAGCACCTGGCAGCCTCATGCTTTACCATGAAGCAGGGAGAGATCAATGTCCAGCTCATGAAATTCAAAGATCTTCAGTTGAAACTGGGTCTTTCTGTACAAACACCCAGCAAAACAGCCTGAGAGGCCATGCCAGTCACCATCAGAATGGCTTTGGCCTCCTGCTGCACAAGGACTTGCTTTTGGGACCACAGCATAGCTGAAGACACCCAACTGGGCAGTCACATGTCACTGGAGACAGGAAAATGAGGAACCTCCCAAGCACCCCGATCAGCAAAGGTGCACAGCGCATCTCTGTTTGTAGCCTTGACATCAACAGCTTGCCAAGAGCAAAATCCACATTTCCCTGAAGAAGCTACTTGCACTTCTCCAGGATTTCACCTTTTAAAGTCAAACAGTGCAGTGAACAAAGTTTTATCAAGTGCAGTAGAAAATAAACTTCAAAATATAATTGTAGGCACTTGTACCAGGAGCTTTCAAACAGCCAGGCTGTTCAGCACGCCAGACTGCTGCAACCTCCCCGGTCCCAATACACTTAGTTCTGAGCAAACACAGCACTGAACTTGTCCTTAACGACTTCAATGCTGCCAACACTGATGATTTTCACACATATCTGACAGTTTTCCTAAAAAAACTCAGCTCCTGGAGTCATGCGATAAAGTAGAAACATGCACTTTTATTAAGGAAAACACTTTTAGATCATCTTTTTGCCCAGGGAACATGAAAAATGAACCTTTACATTACGAAACTGGAAAAATCCTAAAGCAAAGAACCCTTCAACACTTACTGTTGCTTTAAATCTCAGGAGGAGTGAGCACTAAGTAAGCTGAATGCTTTTTTTTTTTTTTGAGCTTATCTCACAAATTACATGAACATCTAAGTTGTTTGCTTGGGTTTTTTTCCCCCAGAAATTTATGCTGTAATTCTGAGCAGTGAATAAATTTAAGGAAATTATGTGCTTTCTACCACTCCTTCAACAATATGAAGCAAGGTGACATGAACAGAACAAACTCCCAATTATACCTTTATTTCCTCCTGTCACTACAGAGTGCTCTATCTTTCAAATAATAAAATTAAAAATTAAACACAACCTGGAGAGCTCGAAAGACACAGACAGAAGGCTCCATGTTCCACTGTAAGAGCTTCTCCCCCAAACCTTACAGATGCCCCAATTTTTGAGATGAAACTGCCACTGAAAGCCAACGCAGCGTAGCCTGGTGGCACCTACCCACTCTGAGCCACTCCAGGAAGAGAAGCTCTACCAAAATTAAGACAGACTAATAAAAAATTAACCCCTGCGCCCCTCCACCATATTTTTCCACCACACCTCTAGCGGGTCCCTCCAGACAGAAACCTGAGATGTGCTCTGATGGACATGGGTCATTCCCATGGCACCAGAGAGTGTCACAGAGGGTCTCTTGTCCCCATCCAGGACGGCTTTGGTATGGGGAAAGGGAGATGTGGCATGGCAGCACTGCCAGGAAGGAGTCCCAGCACAGGGGAGCTCCTGGCCAGCCCACACCACAGCTGGTGCTGAGCCTGTGTGTTTGAAAGAGGTTTCTGTGCAAGTCAGAGGGGCCGGTTCTGCCCGTGCAGGTGCAGCCTGAGTGAAGCCAGCGCCGCTCCCAGCCTCGAGGCTGCTCCGAGCTGTGCTGGACTCAGACCATGGCTGACACCTATTTGCTGTTCTCCCACCCATTTACTGGGCTATCACATGGAAGCAGAATCCTTTCCACAGCTCAGGCTGAACTTGCCACCCTCCTACCCTGCCTGAGCTCCAGGGAAATGAGGTCAGCAGCAGCTCTTCCCTCCTCTGTGGCTGATTCACTTGGTGGCTGCAGGAAGGAAAGAACCGAAGCTCCTCCACCATCTCCTGATCCACATCTGAACTACCTCCAACGCTGCAGGACACTCTGGGAGAGGCAGTTTGGAAACCTCCTCCTCCTCTCGGCGACAGCAGCGCCGAGCCGCCCGCTCCCCGAGTTTGCCGCTCCTCCAGCGACAGCCGGATTCTTCCCACAGCAGAAGGTGGCTCCGAGCGCTCCATGTCCTCGTGTCCTCCGAGCGCTCCGTGTCCTCATGTCAACTCCTTACCCTGGCTCATTAGGATGTCCCTTCCCGCTGTCCCCTCCTCGCTCTCCACCTCCACAAGCACTAATGGGCTCCTTTGCAAATCCAGTGCACATTCCATGGTGCTCAGCGGGCTTGAAACACTCCCATTTTCATACATATAGAGAAAAGCAAGTTTTATTCTAAGTAGAAGTGGCAGCTTCTAATTTAAGACTATGCCATTTGACCGCTAGGCACAACAAAAGCTACCTATTGCCCACGTAGATGGCCAGTCAGCTCTAATGCCATCTCAATGGGCAATTGCAAATGAAGGTGACTGATTCCGAACTCACCGACCCTTTGCTCCTAACCCCCTCTGTGGGGCTCATTCCCCAGCAGCCCAGATGTATTTTTTATGGGTGAAATTCCACTCACTCCATGAATGCCATCAACTAGTTCCTGGGAGCAAGAATTGCATTAAATTATTTCATCCGCAGCCAGACTGCCCGTGGAGGCAGGGGCGAGGGAGCAGGCAGAGGGGAGGCAGCCAGGAGCCAGAATCCCACATGATCCCAAATACATACAGGGCTTCTCAGCTGCTTTTTAAAAATGCCTGCAGTCTTCCTTATACATGTGCACATGTTTATATATATGCATATACATATTCAGGTTGAAATCATGCACATTGTCACTGAAGTGAATAGCAAGTGTCTTGTGTGCATGTCACCAGCCCCCCACACAGTGGTCACAACTGATGGGGTCCAACAAGCACCGAGGGCACTGCTGCTCTGCTCTCCAGGCAGGATCAGGACCTGCTGCATCCCACATTGCCCTATTTCCTTGCTGAAATGCATGAAATCAAAGCCTCACACTTCCAGGCACTGGAACCCAGGCTGAACCAGGCACAACCTCACTCCATCAGGAAACATCCCCACCACACAGATCCAGAGCACGATGAACACAGCTTGATCTGCTTTATTTTTCAACCTGCTGAATTGCTAGAATATGTTTAGCTGTCAAACACAGACTCCAGATCCATAATCCCACCCTCAGCAGCTGTTACATTTGCTGTGGTACTTACAACAGATGTTACAGCTCCGTAAAAAGGTAGAACAGTTGAGACTTCCAAAATTGGGGCTGGGGGGGAGAAGCAGAGCCCAACCCCTGCATCCAGCTGCATCCAGGCTCAGAGAACCAGAACCAATACATGTGGTACAGAGGCACATCACAGCCTACAGCAGTTAAAGGAACTTTCAAGTGTTGCCATAGTGGCATTAAAAAGCTGTCAGCTTCCTGGGAGACAAGCAGCAGAGGCTGGAATTCAGTGTTTAAAGGATGATTAAATGTAAGTGACTTAAATTATACATTCCAGTTGCTGGAACTGACACCATTTAAAACACACCATCTATTCCCCATTTCCTCTGACACTGATTACTACCCGCTAAAAGATGAGCCTTTTCTTACAAGCAGTGAAGTACCAAACTAGGGATTTATGAATTGGAGATAATTAAAAGGTTTTGCATTACAAATAGAGTAAAACATTTACATTCCATGGGCCACCTGAGAACACTTAAAGAGTCAAAATGGACATTTTTTACCTGAAAACTTGCCTGCTCTCTATCAAGGCTGCTAATTGAGGCACAGGAAGCTTGCAGCTATTTTACAGTAGATTCACAATCAAACATTTGCTGAGCTTCTGGACAACCTGAGACAGACTCGGGACCCATCAGTAATTCTCCCACATGGAGCTCTGTGAGCTGAAGCTCCGTTAAGCTGACACAAATAAATTGTCTGTTTCTCCTTGATAAATCCACGGAGTGACTTGCAAGCCATTACCAATCACATTTCACAGACACTGAGCTGCAGGATTTTCTTGGCTAGCAATGATGGCACTTTACTAGGAGCAAGAACAAGCACAAAGGATCGCCCAAGGCCATGAGTGCATGGAGAGTCTCTTCCCAATCCACCCAGAGCACCCACAGCCCATCTCAGAGGCCAGTGTGGTCAGCCCCTATTTGGTCCAAACTTATGATCTTGTGCAGGATGCCAAAGTCTCCACCCCAGTGAAAATGCATGTGAAGGGATTACCTCCACTGTGACAGCAGGTGCTGGAATTGCACATAGGCATCTCAGTAACTTCAAAAAAGGTCTTTTTAACATTATTTTTCCCCCCTCCCTGAAATCTGCAAGCCAGAAAACGCAGTACTGATCTCACTGCCTGGTAGAAATATGTAAGAGACTAATTGAGCACGGAGATCTCAGGGAAGGAGTCTCCAAGGAAACTTTTGATTTGAACAAGGACCCTTACAAAATGCCAGAAGAAAGATAAAACAAAGAAAAAAAAAAAGGCTATTCCTGGATCTTCGGTGGCAGCTTGCTTTTCCCTCACAGGAGTGCTGAGCATTGTAGACTCAGAATAGAAGAGGCTCCAAGATACTGGGAGAGGAACTGTGGCTGCAAGCGTAAGACAGGGAGAGGAGCAGCAACGCGAATGGCAGCAAACACAAACAGTGACTCATGATACACAGCACATAAACAACACTGTAAGAGTTTCTGCAATTATAATTCAAACCAAAATAAACAAGAATGACAGTCCAGTACAAGGAAAGGGAGGATGACAGTGATGGGAGGGGGGTATGGGGAATCCATCACGTTCACATCTGTTGCTCTCGCAGCATCCCAAATGAGCAGCTCCAGAAAGAAACAGAGAAGGGAAGATGGATGGGACAGCAGCAGCTTCTTGTGATCTACATCCGTGCTTGAAGTTTTCATGACTGCACTGAGAGCAGAATTTATATCCCAAAGCCATGCAATAGCCTACTACACTGCTACTGGTTTTGACCCTTGGCCCCTGAAAGCAACTCTAGCAACAGAAATAAAAAGTCCAGCTTGGAGGGTTAATGAGCGAAATAGACCCTGTGTAATGGGTGGATGGACAGACGGCAACAGAGGGGGAGAAATCACACCATCAGCAAGAGGCACTGCTTTAACTGCTCTGCAAATCCTCTAGTCAGGCAGATTCACAATTTCTTTTGCTCTTGCTTCATTACCTCCTAGTGAGAAACTCTTCCCCAATCTGCAACTTGAATATTTTTTTCAGACAAATCAAGGTATTCTTCTCCAGTGCCAATGATCATCATCCTTTTTACAGAAATCTTTTATGCATCAGAAAATGTGTTGCCTGCACTCAGGCTAATATTTCCAAATACAGCTCCTTCAGTTTTCCTTCTCCAGCCTCATTTGCTGAGCCTCCCGCCTCTGTGGTTGATCTCTAGACTTGCAGCCATGACCATTCTCCTCCTGCCCTGCACTGCCCAGCTCCCCTGGGTGCAGCAGGAAGTGATTACCAGCCCTGCCTTATGCACAGAGCTTCTGTAAGGATGACTCAGAGAGAGATTTGAGTCTTTTCCTCAAACCTCAGGACTCTGTTGGTTTGTTTGGGCTGGCCACGCACAACAGCCCCCATCATCCCGTACCACCCTGGCCGCTGCACTCAGTCATATCCAGCTCCTGCTCCCTCACAGCCACCTCCACACCCTCCTCTTCCCTATTCCTCATCATGCTGGTGCCGTGTTGGTTTTGCTGTTCCCCAAGATGATCCAAATCCTGCTCCTAAGGCTCAGTCACATCAGCAGCCCTTCTCACACATTAATGAGCTGCCCCATTAAAGAGGGAAGTTGGACAGACTTGCCTATTTGTTTTTAAGTCAGCTTTTTTTTTTTTGGATCCCATCCTCCTCTCTGCTGTGTACGAAGCGCTCTGGAATGTTTTTGGGGAACCAGTGTCATATTCCTTGATCTTTCATTTTCTGGGTCTTTCCTTCTCCTCTGTTTCAAGGTCTGGAGTGGGCTTTGCTTTGCTCTTCCCTCTCCACCACATCCCTGGGGAACATCGATGGCAATTACCTATGATTGACCAGTGTTCAGAGCTTGCTGAGACTGGGTTTTCCTCATAATTATACCCAGAATAATTTCACCAAGTCCAGCTGATGTAAATATTGAATATCTTCTCTATTTGACAAAGTCTGTGCGTGTCATCACTGTTACAGTTTTGTGAGGACAGAAGCAGAGGAAGCACAGAGCACGTCCACCTCTTGCAATCCTTAATCTCTCCAGCCTTGTTCTGCTCCTCTATTTCTTTTCTCACACATTCCACCTTTTTTTTTCAAAAACTTCACCCAATTTAGAAGCTTTCAAGTAAATAGGTTTTCCACTAGAGGGCACAAAGACAATTTCTCCTAAATGGAAACTGATGTTAGAAGCATTAATAAAATAATTACTAACATCTCATCTCAAACTTCAATAAATGAACATTCAATAAATTAAGATGTAATTCCAGCTCCCCAGGCACTACACCACCACAAAATGTCTCACAGAGACTGAAAACCTAAAAATCCCAAAGTGATGCTACTCTAACAAAATTTCCTATATCACATATATCCTGTGATTTCTATGCTCCCCACAATTTCTCACTAGGCACAGACCACAGCATTAACACAGCAATGGAAACAGAAGACCCATCCTAGTATTTTCTAAGTTGAATTTACCCAAATTTAGCTTCAAATCAATGAACTTTTTAATGTTTTAGTTTCCTAGCTCAAAAGAAGTTTTATACCAGCACTTCTGTTTGCAGATACCTTTGGGTCATGATAAGTCACCTCCCAACCTGTCTTGGGTAAATTAAAGAGATTTTAGCCTTTAGCACTCTTCTATTCAAACCAGCTTTTTCAGCTTTAAACCTTGCCTTGTAAACTTGCTGCAGGTTATATCTATGACCATAACACACTTCACCAGTTCCTCAATAAGGAATGGTGTAAAAACACAAACTCCATGGGAAAGCAATCAAGTCAAGCACTCGGTTACACAAACCCAACAAGTGGGATGACAGCGATAATTCCAGAGCATTAACTATGCTGAGAGCACCGTGGCTCTCAGGGTTCATCAGCCTCCCCAGCCCCACAACAGTCCCAGGCAGAGCATGCCTTGCCCAGACCCACCTGGCTGGCTCCTGTGATCCCAGCACCCCGCGCTGCCAGGGCCGAGGCCGAGGCGATGGGCGAGTGCCCGGTACCCCACCCCTGTGCGGGTGTCCACACGCAGCCCCACGCTCCCTTCCATGGCCAGCTGTCCCCCGAGGTGCTCTCACTGCTCCAGCCCAGGGCAGCGAGGTTTGCTCTCTGCCTGTGGATTCCCACTGCCTGGAACGTTTGGCTGGAGCAGAGTCAGCCCCGAGACTTTTGCTAATGGAAGAAGAGAGACAATAGCGATACGCAGGTGCTTCCTCCCATTTAAAGTGTTTACTTGTGCAGTGACGCTGTTGTGGATTAGATCTGCATGCTGCTTTACAGAGTTCAAAAGGTAGCACGTAACAAAAGGAACCCCAAAATACTGCTTATTAAATTAAAGTGGGTTATTTTCTCTCTCTGCTTCCTTTGCCAATGCCAAGTAAGAGGGTTTTTCCAAGCATACAATAACAGTGGTTTCGAATGGGAAATGATACATACTGTATCAAAACAAAACACCAATTCTAACACAAAAGCAAAGGGTTTATCGGTGTATTTCCACTGCCTAGGCAGCAGGCTCCTATGGCATGGAAAAGACAACTTCATCAGCCAGCAGAGAAGGTTGAACTCAAGACCAGTGCATGGTATGAGAAAAAGATCAAGAGGGAGGGAAGGGTATAGCTAAGCCACAACAGCAAGCTAAGGAAAACATCAGTCCAAAAGAGCAACAAAGACATATTTGTTTTATGAGATAAAACAAGCAATTCAAGTATATTCCACAGTAAATCGTTCGGCTTAGGACTGCANAAAAAAAAAGAAGAAAAAGAAGGGAGCATCTGAATCTAATTTTGTTGTTCTGAGCTTACATTACATGAATCAAGATGCTTACTAGAGGTGCCAGGCACTCAAATCCATGCTTAGATCTTGTACATAGGAAGTATCAGATATACTGAATTTCTTACAGTTCTCTCTAGTCAGTGAAGACCCAAAGATATTCAGCACTTAACAGTAAAATAATAATAAAAGCAGTAACAATAATAAAAAATGTCAAGACACTTTTTCTAGTATCAAAATGAAATCCAACTTCATAGACAATGATTTGTGAACATCTCAGTCCTCCCAAAAGCACCACCTCTACTGTTTGAGAAGTTTCAAATAAAGTATCATCATATTTAAGACTCTGCAACCAGAGACGACACCTCATTTTCACACAAAACTACACCTCAAAATGCCAGACATGCTGGAAACAATGCCACACAAATTCTCATTCAACCCTGTTCTCTTAATGTCAAAATAAACAAAACTGAATCCTTTTGTCTGAGGGCCATATTATTTTGTCCTCTCCTCGTGGTTGCAGCTATTTCAGATGTGCTTCCACTGATTTTCCTCCTTGGTTCAAACAGACTGCATGGGATTTGCACTTTCATCTTCTGAGAACTGGTGAGATGACTGCTCAGAGAATGTCAGATCATCAGTGAAGCTAGAAATGACAATTCAGATCCCTCTCTCTGCTGCTCAATCATAGGCATATGCCAGGAGATAAGTGGCAAGTGCTGCTTTCATTGATGCCAGTGACAGAGTAATGCAATAGCTTAAAATTAGCACGTTAACAGTTTTAGAGCTGCTTTTGTGCAGCTCAGCAGTCCTGTGTCCAGCTTACCAGACTTTTCTCCTTGACGTAACATGAGCGCATGGGCAGAGGTGCTCTAAGAACAGCTGCAGCAACACATGAACTCAGCTGTTGACTAACAAGTTTGGACCAAACCCGTTTTACCTGTGCTGAAACAGTCTGTCAGCACACTCAGCCCCCACGCACCCTCCCTCATCTCAAACAGCACTGCCAAACAGCAGGTGGGCTTCATAACCTCAAACCACCTTTTCTGTTCTGCAGACAAACCTCTCTAAGCAAAGGCCAAACCAGCATCTATAGGCAGCTCCAAGTTATCAACAAAAATGAAGGCAAGGCACTGTGCAGTGTGTTTTCAGGGATGAACTCAAATCCAGGGTAACTGCTAGGAAATCCCTGCCCCAAATCACTCAGCATCACCATGAGCAACCCAGCCTGCTCCACCACCCCTTCCAGCAGCCCTGCAGAGACCACGGACCTTGCAAGGTGGCAGGCAGGAAGACAGCACCCCTGTGTCTCTTTTATTGTCAGTTTTAGTCTTTAGTCTTGCTGGACACCAGCAACACATGCATTTTATTTTTACGGCTTTCATTCTACTGCTCCTTGCAGTTCCTGAAGGGACACAAGATGCCATTTATTTAGAGGAGATCCACCTGAAAAACAATTTAATGCACATTCCCTGAAAGAATATCAGAACGTAAAGAGGTGAAAATAACTTCATTTACCAGTGGAGGCTTATGGATGCTCAGAGACACTGAGATTTAGTACACACTGCCTTGGGCAAGTGGAAGGACAGCAAGAGGAGAGATGAATTTCTGGCTGTAAAGCATCATAAATGCCAAACCCCAAATGAGTCTTTACAAGATCTATTACTTATACTCGCTCTGAAGCTGCGAGAAGGGGATGGTCAGGGGTTCAAGCCACTGCTGAGGTCCCCAAACATCCTCCAGGACAACGATGCAAGTGAAGGGCTTGGTCCCACCAGGGCAGGAGGCTGCAGGAAAGCTACCCTCTCCCAGAGCTGCTGCTGGGCACCATGTGCTGGTGCATCAAGTCCTGCATGGTTCAGTGGGAGAATGGGATTAGGTGGGATAAATGAGAGAGAACATTAGGAAAGCCTTTCCAAAGCTCTTAGTGTGACAGAAGAGGACAAATAATACAAATTACAAATAATAACTTAAAAATAATAAGTAAAAGAAAACACATCTGTGGGGAAACACTTCTGCAAAATCCTGAGCTTTTTGTTTGTTTGTTTTAAATAGCTGAGAATAGAAGAAACAATTCAGCCCCAGAGGCCTGCAGCCTGAAAGAGCTGAATCCTGCAAGCAGCAACTCACAGAATTTGGAAGCCAACACAGCTGGAATTAGCAAAAAGAACAAATGAAATGTTTTCATTGTGGCAAACAGGGCTTTTGAGCAGACCGGCAGTAACATGATGTTCAAAACTTTGTTGCATGAGTTTTATGATTCCTCCCAGCAGCATGCAACAAAACATACCTGAGCTGTAATCAATTTCTTACAGCCTTATATAAACATTACAGGAATTTTGTCCTCTGTAATATTTCTTGCTCTCCAGGCTGCAATAAATAAGTCAGTTACAACCCTGCTGCCACTGTCTCCTATCTCACTATCTCAAGTCGCTGCCTTTATTTCTTTTAAGCTACCAGTGTAACCACTTCCAGCTTCAACAAACACTTTAAATGTAACCTGTAGCTAAACTCCAGGCAGAATGAAGCATTCTACTTCAAAGGGAAGGAGTGGAAAAGCCATTTTCCACTGTTAACACTACCTTCCTTTCATCTAAAATCCCTCTCCAGTGTCAGGGAAGGGAATTCCAGTAGCAAATCTCTCAAACAATGACTCAGAGAGATTTGGGTCTGGAAAACTGTGGACACATCGACTGCAGAGGATGTGAACACTGGCCTTTGCATGTAGTTGGCAAGTCCCTTCTCCAGCATCACCCCACTGCTTGAGGACAGTTCTGGTTACAACTTATGGAGGCAGGAGAGGACCAGAAAGGGCAGGAGGGGTACATGGCAATAATCATCCATCTTTTTGAAAGGAGAGACCTTCTAGGAGAGGAGTTGCTCCCTTCAGCCTGTTCTCAGGCCCTGCCCAAAGGACCTCATGCAGCAGATCCAGGCGTAACTAACACACTGGACCCCGAGTTGTAGGGATATCTGAGAGGGGAATTGCCTGGGCTCGCTTTAGGGTCAGGACTTGAGGTGAAACCTGCACTGGCCCACAGCCATTCAGAGAGCTCTGTATCACTTAGGCACTGAACTGCCTTGCTTCAAGGCATTGGCTTCATTTTGTCCATGAAGAAAGGCCACAGGTTGTCAGAACACATGTTCTTCCATTCCATAGTTCTTTCTCAAGGAACAGCAGCAGTAATTGCTTCAGGAAGAATCCCAGAGGAGGACAAGTGCATGGCAGTACTTCCCCAAAGAGCACTCTGCCTGGCAGAGGCTGTGCCTCAAGGAGCACCACAGCCAGAAATGTTATCTTGCTATAGCCCCGGCTGGGTTTCTCCAGATCATTCCCTCCCTCTGTTTCATCCAGTGAATGGTAAATTCACCCCACCACTATGACAAAGCACCAGGGAGGGTGGAGAATGGGGGGAGAAGAGACACCTGAGCCAACTTCAAAGGTTTTGCATCCTTTGAACACTTCACTCATCCATAATTGAAAGCGCTGTATGTTTGGACTACAAGAAAGTAGATTTTTTTTTTTCCTGCTACCAGACCCATCACGTGAGGGATGCTGTCATACGATAGCCTTGGGGGAGGTTTGCAAACTTGGACAATTTACTGAGAAGCAAAGTAAACTACTACTGACAGCAAGTGGACCAGAGCCCAGATCCCTGAGAGGTTCTGACAATGGGAGGACTCAGAAAAAATAATCCAGCCTTGACCTCACATCGAGGGAGGCTGAGAGAAGCACATGCATGTATTTTATTTCACACTAACCTCTGTTTGACCAGTTATGCAAATAAATCTCTGCTTGTCCTAAGTACACTGCTAGAGACTGAGAGAGAATTTGGAAGAATTCACAATAGAGCCAGACCTGCTGATCACTGCATTGCGACTGAACTTCTCAAGAAATGAAGTATTAAGCAGGCAAGAATGGCACATACAGCCCATAAAACAAGGGAAACTGCAGCCAAAAAAAGAAATCCAAGCTCAGAAGAGAAAAAAGAAAAAAGTACTTAAGAATTTGATACATGATCACAATCACTTCAGCTCCTTGCAGGCAGAGCAGCAGCATCTGGTCCCTGGAGAACACATCCCAAGGCAGTGAGAGACATGGGAGCAATGTGTCACTGCAGTCCCAGCATGGACCCAGCCATACCTACTGCTGTGGGGAGCACGGCAGGGACCTGGAACCTGGGGAGGGACAGCTCTGTGGGCATGCTCTGCACAAACACAAGGCCTTTGCTGACAAATAAACAAGCCAAGATGTGTATAACACAGTTATGACACCCAGACTGCCCTGAGTGCAGGAGGGATCTAGCACCTCTTGTTTTCCAGCAGCACACGTGCTGCAGTGCTGGCAGCTGCCCATGTTCCTGCACGCCTCCCCTTGGAGCAGAGGGTCCCCAGGGCAGGGCCTGCAGCATCACCAAGAGATTTACACCATTGATCACAGTCCATTCTCCGAGGGCTCTGTCACAGAGGCTGTTCAGAGACTGCTGTCATGAAGACGGCACAGTCAAACCTGACTTCAGCTTCCCCTGGCTTCAATCACTGTCACTCACTCACTTACCACTAAACTTCTCAGCACCAGCTCAGTTTAAGCATGGCAGTATTCAAGTGAGTTTGCTGTGAACCCTTCCATTTTCTAATTATTCTGGTTATTACACAGCAGCTTTCCTCTAACATGGCAACAGTTCAGAACATGGGCATGAAGCTTCCCGAGATTAATACAGTGACTGCTAAGGGGCTCATGAAGGGGCATCACTCAGCTGAGGGCAGGAGTGGAAGTCAAACCCCTAAACGCTTACACACATCAACTTCAGCAAACCACCCTCTGCAGCTGGGAACAGCAACTGTCCTACATCCCCTCCACACCCAGGCAGAGTGAGCATGCACAGCTGACCCCACACACAGGAGGTGATCCAGCCCAAGGTGTGCTGCTTCTCGAGGTGGGTCAGGGGAAACACAGCACAAGTCAAGTGAAAAATAAAGAAAATGTTCAGACTGCCTAAGACATTCCCACTTGGAGGCTCATCTGCCCCTACCACCTCTCCTGCACGTCCTGCCCATGGCAGAAGATGCTGCCCACTGAGATGGCCAAGGTTTGACCCCAGTTTCCCATGGGGAAGGTTCAGCTCAGGCCTCTGTAGCACGAGAAGCTGCAAACCAGCAATGCAGAGGAGAGGGAGTCACTGCTTCAGTGCACTGATCCATACAGACAGCAAGAGTCAGGGGAAGGGGAAAAAAATGCACTAAAAATTCTTCTGACAGGGTGAAAAATGAAAGCAAAGTGAAACACAGCTCAATCTGTCAAAACAAAATCACAGCAAGCCCACTGAAAAGAAAAAAACCACACAGCTCAGCTTGCACTTTCTAGTAGGCAATAACTGGTACATTTGTTTTCCTGAAGATAAGCGGGTGAGTTAAGTTTGCTAGACAACACTGAACAGATTTGAAAGGTAATCATGGCAGAAGCACAAATGATCAGATTTACCAGGGACACTTAGGACTTGCTAGCTTCCACCTTGCCACTCAACAGACTCTCAAAGAAGCATTTACAGTTGTGCTGCTGAGCCGATGGATGGACTCCAAAGAGCCTGATCAAGACAAGCTTTGCCCTGTCCCTCTGAGATCATCATTCAAGGAAGAGGAAAGATGATCCTTTTAGCAGAAAACAAGACACAAATTGGCATGGCAAAAGGTCCCATACAGCGCATTTTCGATCAGGGTAGTGAAGGCAAACGTAATATTCAGGCTACAGAGAACACATTAATCTCATAAGAGAGTCCTAACAATGTTACCCAGAGGGTGTTTTGAATAGTGAGACAGTCTGTAATTAGCTTAGGTGGGCCAACCTAACTATTCATGGCCTGGCAAAGCATCTCTCAGTACAAGAGAAATACAAGATATATATTTATAGTTCTTTCCTGATAAGCTCATTAAAGGTTTCAGAGATGAATGACCACAGCATTTGACTGTTTTCTTATAACCTGGAGATGCAAACAGTAACGAGTGAGCAAGCCAGGAGAACGAAGGCAGGGGCTGCACAGGGCTCTAAGTGGAAGGGAAAAAAAACCCAATAAAACACACAAAAGCCTTCAAACAGATTTCTGTCACACTCCAATGTGAAACTGCCATTTGATGCTTCATTTTGAAATGGACAATTATACACATGCCCTTTTTCTATAAATGTGTGAACAAGCATTTCAATAAATCCCATTGCAACAAGGCCTTGAGCATTACCAATCGGAAATAGTATAGTGGAAACAGTTAATATAGATGTGCAACACTTCATATATATTCAGAACTGCATTTGCGCATTAAAAGACTTAAAACCAATCTCCCAAATAATTCAGTATAATAAAAAATTCTTATTTCTAATGTTTCCATTCCAGCAGACCTTTGCCTACTCAGATCTTTCTCAGCCTGAGCGGGGTTGCAAGTGCACACAGAAATCAAACTGGGATCTGGCACAAGATAGATGAGAAGAAAAATAATTTTATTAGGTTTCCTTTTTCTGTTTCTCATTTATTTTTTTTAGGGTGTCTTCTAACCTAAAACTCCCCAGCAAACACAGCTTTTTTAAAAACTTGCAGCTGCAATGTTTTAACCTCTCCTCTTTACCTCTCTATTGGTTGCCTGTTTTCTCGAAGAGCTGAAATTCTACCACTTATTTTGTTATAGGAATTCTCTTCCCTTTCCCTCGAGGTTTTCCCCTTCATTAGAAATTAACTCTTCCCTGTTATACATCAACCTTCTCACAGCCAAGTGCTTGGCATCAGGTACTGTATTCCCATGACATCCTTATACAAAGCTAAGACCATCAAGCCACCCCTGGTGTCCCACACCACAATTCTGGTATCACATTATTTGTGCTTTGTAACCTACTAAAAACCCAGCACATTTTTCCACAGAAACTTAGTCCTGCAAAATAGTTCTCAAAACTGACAAAGAAAAACTGGAGAATAAAACTCCTTGATAAATACACAGAAATTTCCTCATCCTTTTCTAAAAAGTAACTGGAAATGATGTGTGCAGTTTAACAGGGTAGAATCTGGGAACTGCCAGTGACAAATGCCATGACAAGCCCTGCTTCCTGCTTTAGCTCTGGCCAGTAGAAGACTAAATGCTCTAGAAATTAGTCACCTCCAATTTTCACCATCAGCAAGAACCTTAACAAATACTGACCACCCTGAAAAAAAGCATTTACAGAAACATAGGTCTTTTTAATTAAAAACCAGAACAATATTGCTCAAACACTCTCTCCTTGTCAGCCCAAAGAAGAGCATTTCAAAGCCTAGGTGGCTGGCAGGTCTTTGGGGATTGCAGACCCCACTCACACCTGGTCAGACCCCTGCCCAAGGGGCCCCACACGCCTCTCCTTGGGCCTCTCCAAGGCCCCCAGCCCGACACCTCACTCCCAAGGTAGACTAGGAACTCAGCATCTTCCTTCTCCCAAACGCACAGCCATGCCATGGCAGCCAGCTCTCTTCCATTTCATGGCCTGGCTTCAAAACCTTTTGTTTTCTCTACTGATTACCCTCCTCCTGCCCATCTGCTCATGGCTGATTTCACCTCTATTTCTCCATTAACCCCCTGTGTTTAAGACACACAGATATCCCACACATCCTGTTCACCACCACCCCTGTGTCCAGGAGTGCAGGCAGCCCCAGTCTTACTCCTCCAGTTGTAAGAGAGCTGCCTGTTCCATAGAGTTGGGGAGCAAAAATATAATTATAGAAAATGTATTTAGGAAGAGCAGATTACCAAAACAGGAACAGTAGGAGAGATGA
This sequence comes from Edolisoma coerulescens, assembly GCA_013397115.1. Taxonomy (NCBI): domain Eukaryota; kingdom Metazoa; phylum Chordata; class Aves; order Passeriformes; family Campephagidae; genus Edolisoma; species Edolisoma coerulescens. The sequence goes on along the minus strand of VWZW01006981.1, from coordinate 1,326,937 downwards.
AAGCGGGTTTGTGCTGCCAACAGCGCAATGGCCAAGTGTCCAGAGGCGAAGCAGGGAGGGCACCCTGGCCTGACCAAGAACTGTCTGGTTTTCGTTGGATGGTTGAAACCACCCACTACAAACTGCATTTTGGATGCAGAACTCTCCCCTGCCAGTGGCACACCCAGCCCCTCCACCACCTCAAAGCAGCCAACGAAGTTTCAGCTGTAATCCAGCTGAACCCTCAAAGACCAACTCCAGCATCGTAAGTGGCATTTTCCTGTCCCTTTAATGGCCTGAGCAAGTGACCCTCTCTGCTGCTGAGAGGCTGGACTCATCACTGCTGGGAGGCTGGGCTGGGCAGAGCTGTTTGTCCAACAGGGATCCAACCTGATCCAACCATGGGTCTGTGTGGCAGCAGATATGAAATTGGCACCTCAGCAGCAGTTTCTGAGATAGCAGAAACTGGGTGAAATCTGGGTATAAGGCACAGGAGCTAAATATGGAGCATTTCAACTTGCAAGGCTGCAGTTTTTCACATAGAATTAAAGCACTTACTAGCATGTGTACATTGATGGATAGCAAATTGCAACAAGAGTAATGGGACAGCAAGGAAAAAAAAGGCAAATTATCAAAATAAAGCAGATTCTGATGGCATGAAATTCTTGTCACTCTTAGATTAGCCTGTACTCCATTTATCATCCACTCTGGGTTTTGGTTTTGTTTCCCTTAATTCTAGGGAGGTCTTTCAAGAAACATGGCATTTCTTCCCTCTCTAGAAAAGAAAAACTTCATCTGCTCTGCATATTTTTAAGATTAACAATCCAAGGTCAAGCTCTTGAAAGGAATTGTAGTGGTGAAATGTTTTTCTAAACTACATTTCAGTGAAAGAGGAATTTCATCTTGACTTAGGATATTTGTTTTTAACCTAGGTAGGTTCTGGGGCTTTTTTTTGGCTTCTTAAACAATATCAACCAATTAGGACTCCAAGAACTGACAAAATCAACACCCTTCAGGTTAATGCTGATTTCCAAAATGACAAAGACCAAGCACTACAAAGAAAAAAAAAAAAGACCTCAGGATGGACCCAAAAGGTGCATAAATATTGTTCTACTTTTGTTCTGTCAAAAAGAAAAAAGAAAGGTGAAGCCAGCAGTGCCTAAAAATAGTACACAGTACCTGAGCAAAGCTATCAAGAGAGGACTGAATTAGTCAGAGACCCTGCTTGGCCAAAATATCCTTTCATTTGGGCAGAAATCAGTAGAGGACCCTCACAGACCTCCTTGTCATGGGAGGCAGTTAAGGCTGGCTGGAACAATCTCTTCTGGCTCCACCAGCGTGTGTAGATGAGGACATTTACACAGATGGTTTTGCCAATCAGAGGACTAAAGGAGCACTCAGGCTGAGTGTGCTCCCACAGTCCAGGTGAGTGGAATGGAGGAGATGATGGTCCAGTTACAACAGCCTGTTTGTTTTGAGGAAAGCAGGGTCTAGCAAAGGTGGACAGGAGGGGGGGGGGGAGGAAGAAAAGAAACCCCAGCATCTTTCAACTGACAAAAATTTCCTGGGAAATGCAGAGAAACCCATTTTTCCTAATGCCAGCAAGCAGGTCAGAACCAGACCCTCAAGACTCAAAATCCAGAAATCCATCTCAACCCCGTGGCTTGTATTTACTTTTGCAAAAGAAACCTGGCTGAACAAATTCCTCCAGAAACTGCTGATCTCTGCAAGCTCCAAGGACATATAAAGAAACTTTAAAGAGGAAGAGCCACAGAAGAGGGGTGTTTGTTTTTAAAATTTGTTCCCAGGCTGAAACCCTGAATTCAAGAGTGAGACTAATGTACACAGAGGTGTTTACAAGCCTTCCCAATGAGAATTTTATAAACGGAAGAGCTGAACTGTAGCCTTGAGAGTTGTGAGCACGTTACCACACTCTTCCTGTCTCCAGAGGTGACCCATCTCTTACATGTCATTTCAGCCTCGCACACAAACGTTAATTTGGGACTGGTGACTCATGATTCCTGTTTTCCAGAACATTCAAACCCATATTGCAAGGAAACCTGTTGTGTTTTTTTTCTCCCCCATAGGCTGAGTGGCTGGGTAGGAACAGGAAAGGCAGGAAGAAGTAAAAAATTGAGCAAAAAATGGATAAACATTTCTGTTAACCTTTCCTGAGCCTTCACAAGTGATGTGCTGCAGAAGGTGCCCCCTGCACGGGTCACAGGGTGTGCAAAGGCTTTGCATCAAAAGGCCAAGGGCTCGTTGAAAATGCAAGTGACGCCTGGTGGATCTGGAGCAAACTGAGGACAAACAGACCCAAACATCCAAACTCCAACATCCCAGATGCACCATCACACTCTCGGCCCCTTCCAGGAGCTGCACCATGCTGCCTGGCTGCTGTGGGCTCAGGAGAAGAATACTGGAAGTTTTCATTAGTTCCAAAAAACAAGTACATAAAACCGCCTTGCTCCACTAGCCCTGAAACTTTACATATGGGGGAAGAAAAAACAGAAAACAACAACAGCAAAAGGCTGCTGATCATTTAAATAGGCTGGGGGCACAGCAGTGTGGTTATCTCCAGCAGAACAAAAACTCTCCCCAGTGAGTCCCAGCCTCCAGAACAGTCCCAAGGAGCACGTTGCTGCAGCAGATGCAAGGACCTGCTGCAGATACCAAAAACTCCTGACAGCTCCCAAAGCTGCCATTTGCAGGCCAGTCTTGGCTTCGGCACTGTCTGCGCATCGCTGCCAAGGCTGAAAGGTTTTTAAACACTCTCATGACTTAAAACAGTGCAGAAGCAACAGGGCCCTGCCGGTGGAAACCCATCCAACAGGCCCCTACAGGTGCCTCGGTGTGCAGCCTGAGTCCGTCTCTGCCACGATCCTCTTAAAGATTAATATGAAAATGCAGATTATGCAAGATAAGGTAAAGTGGGACCTCATCACACCACAGTTGGTAGGGACACTGAGGGCCACCTTTCCCATGCCCTGGAGATTTCACAGCTCTGTGCCCTGCTCCTGGAGGTGTAACCTTGGTGAATTAATCCCAAGGGATGTATTTGCCATCCATCAGAAAACAAAACCGATTAAGTGATAAAATTACCTACTACCAGCTCACACAAAGCTACAGCCAGCCTGCACTGCTGGCAGAGAAGAAAACATGAAAACGTTCAGGGCACCTTCAAGGACCTCTCATCAGCTCTTTTTCCTTTCTGAGGAGCGTCACCTTTTCTGAAGACATTACAGAGGCTGTAATTCCAACCAAAAGTGACATTACTTCATTTCCTTTCGAAAACAACAGTTCTGCCAGCCCCTCCTTCCCTTGTCCTGCACTCTCATGAGCAAAGCACTTGGATCTCCAGGAAGGGGGTAAGGTCAGAAGCAAACGCCTGAATTGCTCCCAGATTAGCAGCCCAGAGGGAGTAATTCCAACAGAAAGCATTTACAATATTTTTGGTATTAAATGCTTTTGGCCAAGATGAAATTTGTTAAAGTTGCACTTTTGTTCTTCAAAGCTCTGAAGTAATTTCTTTCCCCAAAGCTGCCTCCACAGGCTGAATCTGCGGGAAAATAGAGGTTTCACACACAGAAACCAGTACAGCTAAATAATAAACTCAGGCAATTGCTCAGATGTTGAAGCCTGATCTACTATTCTCCACAGAAGCAAAGCACCCACATAGAGAGGCAAATTGTTACCCCTAAACTGATGTGTCACCCTAATTTCCTGAGATGAATCCCATATCAGTCAAATCCTTTTCTAAAAACAAACAGAAAAACTGAACGTACAATCAAGCACACATCTAAAAAACCCTTGACTACAATTTGGCTGGACAAGAGCTTTATGAGGAGCAGCTGGTATATACCCAACTTTTCTGAATTATTTTATTAAGATCCAAGAGTTCTTAGACAAGGTTGACAGAACCCCATTAAATCATTGAATATTTACCTATCCCATTTATTATATTTTGCCCTTCCCCCTCTTCCCAGCACAAATCAATATTTTCTTGTTTCTTTTTTCTGCTTTTTATTTCCCAGCTTCCCCGATCCTCCACACAATGAATTCCTATCACAATATTGGATGGGGAGCACCTCATCTATTAAAATGCCATTGGTACCAACCCTGTAGCTGATGACTTCAGAGAGGAAATAACATTGCTGCTCTTTTTTTTCCTCCCCCACCCTCTACAGCTTCACATTTTCTCACAAGGAAAAGGACACTGTGCTCTCAGACTGGAACTGATAAAAACCACTATGGAGCAGAGAAAGGCCTAAAGGCTGAATGAACCAATTCTAGCCCCTGCAGAAAAATATTGTTTTCTAAAAGCAAGAACAGTACAGTACCTGGGGAAGATCCTGGATGAAGGAAAAAAAAAAAAACACAGTTCTTGGTTTGTCTTTTTTTTTCAGTGCCAGCTGAAAGTCAACACACTTCAACATACATCAAGTTTTTATAATCTAATGCAGCAAAAACCTCCAGAGAAAACACAGGCAAAAAGCATGTTTAAACCCCAGGAAACCCTGGCTTGACAATGCTTCCAATCTTCATAAATGAAATAAGAGCCATCAAAACTTGGACAACTGCTGATAGGGAAGTGTGGGAGAATTCAGGACATCCATGGGCTGCCTGATAGTCCTGGGCTGAAAGCACTCAGAAATATTCCCAGTGCAGTGATTTCATGCAGAAGCACAGCAGTACGATGACTGATGACCACATAAAACCCATATAGATATTTTAAATATTTCAGATTATTATTTTTTAAACAGTTCAGCAGAGTTTCCCACCCAGGAACAGATATGCCCCAGCACTCCTGCAGTCCCTAATTATGACTTTTTGGCTAGGTGGAAACCACAGCCTGGGACAAGTGAACACAGATGGATAACAATCACAGAATCACAGAAGGGCCTGGGCTGGAACAGACCTGAAAGATTATTTGGTTCCAACAAGTGACCAAACAGGTCTTGGTATTACAGCAGCACCCAGGATGGAGCTGCAAACAGCTCCAGAAACAGTGGGGAAATAAAGGAGGAATCCCTTTTTTATATATCCCTTCTCTTTTACAAACCTTTGATGCTCTGATGTTTCATGCTAAACATCACTGCTGGCAGGGAGAGCATCCTGGCTGGAGCAGAGAAGGCACAGGACACAGGGTGGAGCAGTGACAGCAATTTCTCCTGATGTGCTTCAGAAAAACCTTCTTCTTCCCAAATCCAAACTTAATATTGATTTATATCCTGAAGCATGAAGAATATCCCATCCAATATTCTTACTTCCAAAGGGCTGGGTTTTGTTTTGGGTGGATTTTTGCCTTAATCTCAGTTGCTCCAACAGTTCATGTATATTTAATTACTGGCATCGTCTCAGACATTGAATTTTGGCCGTCAGTAATACCCCATGGCAAGGAGCTCTGTGAATTAACAAGGGGGAAACCATTCCCTGTTTCCTTTGGAGTGCAATGTTAAAGCTGCATAGTTAAATTCCCAGAGGCCAGGAAATGAAAACATTAAATATTCCAATAACATCACTAAAGAAGTCATGTTTTACATATATGTCATTCCAATGAAATATTTTTCCTGTTTAATCATTTAGCGTTAATGCAACTCATGCTGGCGTTAAAGGTTCACACACAAAAAAAAGAGAAAGGAAGGATCTCACATGGGAATCCCATCCAGGATATAACATAACCAGGCAACCACTACTGCAGACACTCAAATTTCACATTTTCTAGTTTTGTTGATTCTAACTAGACACACTTAATGGCACAGTAATTATATAAATTACCTGGAATACATAACACTGCATTTATACATAATAAATGAACTGTTGCAGAGGAAATGCCAAGGAACCATAACTACATTTTTATTCAGTTTCATTCTTTAATAGAAAAAAATCAAAGGCCATGTAACTGCAGCAAAATTATAAACAAAATCACTTTCTGTAAGAAGCTTCATCTCACAGATCTTTCCTTAAATCTAGGCAATTAAGACATTTCCAAAAGGTTGAGGACTGCAAACCAACAGGGCCATCTCTCCCGAAACTGTCACACAAAAAATTCAACTTCCCCACTCTGAGATGTAGCAAAGCCCTGGGCAGCCTTAGCCGAAGTTGCCAGATGAGCAGGACCATAACTATGCAGTGTTAAAAGAAGTGAAGGGGAAAGGGAAATTTCCCATTTAAGAGCTGTCACACAAAATGAAACAACCCCCTTCAATTTAATTTAATTCAGAAGGAGCTCTCCCGACACAAGGCAAGGACAGATGCAGAATGGCTGAGATTGTCTGGCAGGAGCACACAGTTGGTCCAAAGCTGTGAGAGTTTATACAAATATGTTCAACTCAGAATAAGATTTCTCAAGCGTGACACAGATGCCCGGGCAATAATCAAGCAGATGCTGGTGTATGGTCTTGCATTTCTGTGTCTTTTTAGGAGAGGGATGGGGTAAAGGGCAATGAATGCAGAAGGGAATTGCAGCACCTCAGAAAAAGGTGAGAACAAGACTCACCTCCCAGACTTTTTGCCCAGACCACCAGACACACGGAGACATCTCATCCTCTGCACCCTCTTGCTGCAGACACCTCGTATGTCCATTTTTAACATTTTTACATTAGTCTACAGAAAAACTGCTCCAATTATCCAACAAGCATTTTGCAGCTGCTCCCAAAGCAGAGCCCTGTCACGACAGAAGGTGGGCTTCATCTGTTTGGTAAAGTCTTCTTGCCCGGGCCAAGCATTCTCCAAAAAAGCAAGGTTTGGAGTGACTGGCATTACTGGGGCCCCCTTGCACAAAAACTGCTTGTATTTTACATTTACTTTACAGTAAAATACCCAGTATTGTTGAGTTTCTGCCAGACCACTGGAACAGAGCATTTTGCTGGAGCAAAAGCTACCCTGGACATGCAACTGAGATGAGGTTCCCATGTCATGTAGCACCACAGCTCTTCTTCAACCCATTCCTCCCAGTGAGATTTTGAAAACAACTGCAGTCTAAAAGATGCTTCCAAATCTTTTCTTTCTTTTGAAGAAAGAAGAAATAAAACCTCTAAAAGGCCAGCAAACCACTTATGGCAAAGCACAGACTTGAAATACATACACATATTCAAGAAAAATTAAACCATAGGCTTCCACTTCAGCCAGAAGAACAAAGCATCTAACCTCAGTCTTCAAAGACAAGGAAATACAGAAATAACACTGTCTCTCCTATTACTCATCCCTACTCTGCTGGGTTGCTACAATCCATGCAGGCCACCCAAAATTAAAGAGACCTCCAGAAAAAATTTCAGCTCAAAAGGGATATGTTAAAAACCAACCCAAGGCAGGTTATGCGGTTGAAATGAAATGCACAGCATCCATCAAGAGCATTGTACATGCCATTCCTGGATTGCAAGTCACACTCATGTGGTTACAATTTACAAATTAGCACTAGGTAAAGTAAGAATTTCCTCACACCTTGAAATCTGAAATAGCAGCTATTTTTCCCACAGTCAGCTTCATCAGTCAGTACATTTCCTCATGGTGATAGTGTATCTTTGGCCAATATTTAAGCTCTCAGCTCTGTTCCCCTTCCCTTTGGTGGCAGTCTGATGTGCATTGAAACCAAAATTGTCACTGGGGGTGGAAGCAGCAATCCTGGCTCTGCCTGACCCATTCCTATCACTGTTTGTGATACGTCAAATGTTTGTGCAGCCACACACAAAATCAAGGTGTGGAAATGGCAGGGAAAACAGCTCAGCAAACGGGGGTGTGTAACACCAGGTCTGGCCAGGGCAGCAAACTCTGATGCTGGGAGAACACAGGGACAGCGTGTGAGAAGATCACACCTGAAGGGAAGCACATAAATCCTTCTTTCTCACCCCCTTCGCATGGCAAGCCCCAAACTCTTTGCCTGGGGGCAATGCTCTCTCAGTCCCTGTCCCCCTCCCTGCTTGGAGCAGTGAGGGAACAGGGAATGACTCAGAACTGCTCAGAGCGGGCCATTAATTACACCTCTCACTATGTGCAGTCACGTCTCTACGGGCCTTTCCCAAGGCCTCCCTCAGTTACATCCGTGGGAGAGACACCTCAGTGTGGACAGAGCAGGAAGGTATTTTCAGCCACATAATCTGGGAAATGCAAAAACCCAAACAAAGCCCTTTGATTGAAGCCTCCCTCCACCACAACCTAGGTCAGGAAACACCGTCTCTTGCTGTCTCTGCAGAATGCTCAAATACCCCTTAGACTTGATACAGGGCTGGTTGGGCACAAAACCAAACCCACATAGCTTCCCACAGGATTCAAGATGGTATAAACCTCATCAGCTCAGTGGGACAACAGTAAGACAAAACATCCCCTAAACTCAACCTGCCCCAATCCCCACCCCGCAGACTGGCCTGACCCATTGATGTGGACAAACTGCCATCCCAGGATGCGCTCCCTTCATCTTCCCATGGACCTGATGGCTTGGAAAGGGACATCTCTAGCCACCACAGACCTGTGACCTAGTACATGTGAGTCCAGTCCCCAAAAGATGGTTTTTCACATTGTAAAATACCATCTGTGCCCGGAGACCCTACAGCTTTATCATCTTCATTTACTTCCCACCACACAAGTTCCTCACCTACAAGGTAATATTTTCTTATTTGAGCACTTTTGTAGCTTGATTCCAGTGGTTTGTGCACATCACTCAGGCTGTCTGCTGACATTTGCAAGCAAAATCCCGAAGTGCTGCTGGAACTTGCACTGATTTGTAATGAAATGGCTTTGAACCAACATTTTCATCAAAGATGGTTCTGCCTCACCCTTTTGCTAAACACAAAGTGGTTTCCCTGTTGGGAAAGATAATGAATACTAGAAATAAGAACAGTTTTGAACAGAAGCTCCCAACAAAGCAGAAAACCTGGAAATCACCTGAGGAAATCAGCTTTTCAACCCTATCAGATTTGAACTGTTGGATAAGCAATCTTTGTCCATCAGTGCTAATTTCTCATGCCCATCTCAAGGATGACCACAGCCTGCCCCGCTATTTTATGCCCAGAGCTGAGTTAAACATTGCCCTGAGGAGCTATTGGTAACCCCTCTGTAGCTCTTGGCACCAGAAGCCTCTCTGCTTGGCAGAGTTGGAGACATAAAATACAAATATATACATACTTACACACTTTACTCCATCAATAGTCTTTCCTGCACATAACAGTGCCCCACAGCAGAAACAACCCTGCTTCACAAACACTACAAGAACATGACTTTCCTCTGGGAAGAAGGCAAAGAAACACCTGCAAACATTAAAAAAAAATGCTTCACACAAAATTTATACTGAGCTTGCCAGCTACTACAAATGATTTTTAAGAGAAGTGGTGTTTACAAGGCTAGCCAACAACTTCTGAGTAAACCCTGTAAGTCAATTAAATACTACTCTGACACAGAGTCATGGATCATCCAGTGCTCAAAGAGTGGAACTGTTGATTTCAGACAAAGGCAGCAACCTGGTAGTAAATACATCACTGTGTCCTGGCAGACAATTGACTGGTGTCATTAGAAAGTATGCGTTCCATCAATTACAAAAATTAATTATAAAGCCATGTCAGGTCACTCGGTTGGAAAATAATTATTGCACTTCACAACATTAAATGAGAGAGAGTGCCCCACCTCCATCAGTATGCAAATTGCAACGGATTGCTTGGGACTAACCCAGCTATCTCCAGTGCTGGCAGGTGCCCAACCTAACCCAATATAGTCCTCGGGGGTGAGATGGATGAACACCACCTTGTAAGAATCCAGTTTGGCAACAAAGAAAATGCAGCAGGGGAAGAAGGATGGCAAAGGGAAAAAAAAAAAAAGGCAAAGTGAAAAGTTCTGTAGCAAAATTTCTAATTCACCAGGAGTCAAATAAAATTTCAAATATAACAAACAGTTCCCGAGCTGGGGAGGGACTGATAATACCAACACTTGCTCTGAGCCAGGACCATGTGTGCTGATGGGATACCAAAAAAAAACCTTTGAAGACTGCTGCACATGGAAACTCTGCTGGAAGACCATCACTTAAGCATTTGGGAATAGGCTGGTTGACCACTTTTCTTCACTAATGAGTTTTGGTAAAGGCACCAGGACAAACTTTGGCAAAGAGTTGTCATGATGTTATGACTTCAGAAAATCAGCACTACGTATTTCCAGGGTAAGATTCCCAAATGTCTCTGTACAGGAAGGATTTTGCACCTCCTCCAACCAACCAGGAGCTGAGATACCAGACTGCCCCCAGGTCAACAAGCATTTTGCCTAAGGTTCAGTTATGCTTACACACCAAAAAAATTAGGAAGACTGCAGAGATTTCAGTGGATAAAGTTATAAAAATATATCTATCTATCTATATCTATCTATCTACTATCTTCCAAATGGTAATTAGCCTTCTCCAAACCAAAGCCTATTGCCATTTACAAATAGGTAACCTCTCTTCTCCCCCAGATTTACCAGGAATGCAGTTGATGAGGTGTCCAACTCTCATGTGATAACCTAGTTTTCCCCAGGTGATGGGTGCTGTCCTTGGGGCAGCCCTCCAGACTTTTTTAATTGCTTCTGCAACATGAAAGGACAAACCTAGGTTCTCTAAGAGACACCTTCATCTCCCCTCTAGAGCATGTACTTACAAAAAGTATTGCACATTGACAAGCACACACATTCATTTTAAAGACTGTAATGAAGAAACTGGATAAAACAAAAAATACCAAAATCAAACCCCAGATAGTGCTACACACCTGCAGCCCTGAGACACAATTTATTACATTCAGAGCAGCTGTGCACGTTGAACCTTCTCTTTTATTGCTTTGGGGACTTGCATCACAGTTACCTTCAGTATGACAAATACTTCCTCATACAACACAACAAAACAAAGTTGGCTCCCGAGGAACAGGATAGAGATTTCATATATCTCTGTGTGTGTGTGTGTGTGTGTGTGTATGTGTGTGTGTATAAAAACAATAATACATTTGCATATGATACAAGCTGACATTTCCTTATCAATGCAAATAGCCCTGCCCTGCCACTCCCTGAGGCTACGTGATGACAGGAGTGCTGTGAGGAGTCTCACACCCAGACCTCCTTGTCTCACAGGTAAATGTACTTCGGTACTGCAAACCCCAGGCATTTTCCATGTTAATTCTTGAGCCTCTGCTTTAACCTTGCTCTGGTGTGCCAGGGCCATTGATAATTGCCCAGTCCACCATCTGCTGCGCATGTGCCCATCAGGCCCCTTTCATAAAAGGGTGATCTTACTGCAAATATGGGGGATCAGTCAAAGTAGAGCAGGTTAAAATCTTCTGCCTCAAAAACCACAGAAATATAATTATGTTCTGCACATCCCCCTTATCAAAAGCTACAAGAGACAATAAAACATTTCCCCTTTAGGACAAGGGGAAATGGCCTCAAGGCATGCCAGGGGAAGTTCAGGTTAGATATTAGTAAAAATTTCTTCACTGAAAGAATGGTCAAGCATTGAACAGGCTCCCCAGGGAAGTTGTGGAGTCACCAACCCTTAAAGTGTTAAAAAAGGAGGAGACATGGCACTTCATGACATGACTTAATGGGCATGGTGGTATTTGTTTGAAGGTTGGCCTTGATGATCTTGGAGGACCTTTCCAACTTTAATGAGTCTGTGATTCTAAAACAACTTGCTTGCTTTGCAATGATTAATACACCCCCACCCCACACACTATTATATTATACGAGTTAAATAAATCAGAGGTGCTTCTCCAAGCCTTGACAAAGCCCAGAAGCCTACAGGCCCCAAGCAGCCTTAGAGGCAGCATTCTCAATTTTGCACAGTTGCAGGGAGCTCTGTATAAATCCCCTCATTGTTCTGCTGCAGGTGCATGGATGGGAGTTATCTCTGGTACCTGGCCCTGTCCTTGAGACAAACTTGCCCACTTGCCCAACTCCACATCATGACACAGCTTTCCCACTCCAGGCAAGATCAGGGAGAGATGAGCTTCTACAGAGGCTCGTGGAGTGTTTTACAGCCTTGTTCAGATTTTTCTCAGTGCCTGCTTCTGAACTGCTGACACCGCAGGGAAAAGGCAGAAATCAAATGGTCTCTTTGTGCAGCACAGCTGGACTGTGCTCCAGAAGGGCTGCTCCTCACATCGGGCATCTCTGCACCCAATGAATCCAAACCAAAGGGCCAGGCATGGCCTAAACTGGCTGTATAGGTACTTTTCCATCAAATCGTACATTTGGGTTTTTTTGTAGTCCTGAATTTTCACCCCAATGCCCCTCTAGCAATTCATGCTAAGCAGGAGTCAGAGGCTTAGGGATGACAGCTGCTCTCAAATCACCTGGGGTCATGCACATCCCCATGCTCCAGATGACAGCAGTGACCAGAAGCAGCAGCAGACTTAATTTCCAAAATCTCACGTGACCACAGGCCACTGCACCAACAGTCACAAGCCATCTCGTATGGTCTAAAAGCAATTTCCCTTTTTTTCATTGCTTTTAACAGGTTTGAGGGGTTTGTTTGTTTGTTTTTAAACAAGTAACTTGCTATCTATTTTCCATTCTGATTTGTCTTTGCTTATGGAAACAATGTTTCACTTGTCCTTTTTATGAAGTTAAAAATTCAAAGTTCTGTCATATTTTTAATCAACTGTCTGTATAAATTTCCTCTGCAATTCAGACAAAGTTTACTTGTATCAGTTTCTTGAGCTGTATTCCCACTCACTGAATATGCCTCAAATATACTCATTTCCTCATGATGGATTATTTTCATTAGAAAAACTCCTTTTTAAGTATACATCTTCTCTGGAGGTTTTCCATCTCTTTTGGAGTTTCACCTTCTGCACTGGCTTGCCAGGGCTCTATGCTTGTTCCTCTCCAACCCAGCTCTCTGCAAGAGCACACAGGAGTGCTTGGAGTATCTTCCTATCAACAAATGTTCAGGTTAGCAAAACATACTGGTTTATCTGGTTTTGCTGCTGAATCTCTAGCTGCAATCTAAACTGGTTTAGATGGTTAATAAAATATTAAAGACGAAATAAATGAAAGTATTTAAATCCAGAGTTATGCAAAGACATTCTTTACTTTCAAGAGTGCCTACTGCACGCCACCGGCTTTTCAAAGCCCTAATGAGAGCCTGCCTACAAAGAGGCCCTAAACATGGGCAGTCCTCGTGCTTGGCAGGCTCACGGTGCAGTTTTCAAGCCCAACAATTTTCAGTCATTTGAACAGCCACCCAGAAATGGCCATGGAAACATTCATGAGGTGCTCAGCAGCTTTTGAAGAAGATCAACAAATTAATTTTACTCCCTTATTTGTTATTAATTTTCAAGGGAATTCTGAACAAACACATACACAGCACAGCTTTCTCTGGAAAACCTTCTAGCAAAGATCAGATGCTAGAAAGGCCTTTATGAGTAAGTCCAAGAATTTGCTCACAAACTTCCTAGAGAAAAAAAACAAGCAAACCACAGCCACCACTCCAAGGGACTGCCTTTGTGAAGAGAGATGGAAATAAAGTGAGGCAAGGGGAAGAAGATCTCTGCATTGTCTGATGTTTGGTGGTCATGGTGTAACCAGCCAGACAATTCCCATGAGAAAAGTCTACAATGAAACGCAGGCTGGCCAACCCTATATTTAAAAATTTCCTAAAGTATGGTTGCTACATTTAGCCTAGACAGTAAATGAACACAACAGCGATTTGTAAGATTAAAACTGATCGGGATATCCCAGTGTGATGCTGTTTAAATCATCAAGCTTCCAGTGGGTAGATATTCAAACACTTTTTGGAAACCGTTGTCTTCACACTAACAACCACACATCCAAGATCCCCCATTCCTTGACCATTTTTTAAATTCCCAACTGTCTGCACCTCCTAAACCCCTAAGTAAATGTTGCCTTTTGATGAGCCCATCTGGATGAAACAGCAACATCTTTTGTTGATGAGTGATGTACTTTGTCAATACAAGGGCAGGAAAAGAATGGACCAAAGCAATTTCTGGGCCTTCAGCTAAGACATAGAAGTAATTTCAGATGACAGGCATTAATATGGTAAACTTTACCATCTTCTGTTTAATTAACTTTATCAAAACCACCATCATTTTGCACATCTTGAAGAACTGGGTACAACTCTGGGTGTTTCTGGTATGAAAGGTCAAGGCACCGGAAATCAAAAAATGCTTAAATTAAATTACATCTGTGGGTACAAACTCTGCTTCCATGGTTTATCTATACTTCATTTTCCCCACTTAAAACTCAGCTTGATTTTTAGCCATTATCATATTGCTACAATGAAAGTATTAACTTTCCCATTAACCACCAGTAAATATGTTTTACCAGTTCAAAACATTGAATCCGAGACAGGAATCACTTCAGCCCTGCCAGCCTGGTAGAGTCATTCAGTCTCAGCAACAAAAGGTTTCAATCAGATAGCCAAAACTTTTGTCCATCAGATTTAGATTTGTCCTGAAATGCAAGACAGACTTTCCTCCTTCCCGCCTTTGCAGAGCCAAAAAGCAAAGAAACCCAGAAAATTAAAACCTGCTGCATTACTCTGCAACATGCTACAAAATGTAATAAAAAGCCAAATGTCTCTCTGCCCTCCCCTACTCATCTAGTTGAATTATTATTTCAAACAGTTGTGTAGTTGCAACTCTGCCTACATCTCCAAAAGCTAAACAATTATGCCACAATAGGGGTATTTTGTTCACTCAGAAAAAAAATCATCTAATGAAAAACTATGTTGGTGGTTGAATCAGTTTCCTTTAGGAGGAGCTGGCTGTAATCTCAGTGGGACTTGTGGTTTCGGCTATTCATACTGTTCATAGCAGTTTCTGTTTTTTCTCAAAGCAACGTAACCCAGCAACACAGAGAAAAGCTGTGATTAACTTCTTCTGAGATACAAGATGTCACAGCAGTGCAAGTCGCCTCTTCACTAGGAGAATCATAAATCTCTGTCACTCTGTTTTGCACAGACATCTCACATCTCAGGCAGACTGGAAACCAAAGTTAGAAATCACTGAAGTTTTCTCTTCTACCCAAGACCAAGTTAACTGTGGACTCGTGACTCAGACGAGAGATCACCCTACAGAGCTGCCAGAAACTACATCTCTCAGGGCCTGATCAATACCTTCAGTTTCTTGCCAACCCCAGGAGAGCTTTAAAATTAACAAGCATTATATTAGCTGACTTTACCTAAGGAATAGCTGTCAATTACCCACACACACAGAAGACATTTCCTTTTATTTGTATGCAAATGTCCGTATGTGGTGGAATGAAACTGGAAGGGAACATATAGGCATCAAAATCTTACATAAATTATATACTTTTTTTAAAAAATGCACTAAAATGCTCGTGTCAATCTCAATAAATAAATTTATAGAAATCCAAAACACCACAACCAACCAACCAACCAAACAATTAAAAAAGCTAAGGAGAATAATCAGAATGATGTTAAGGAAAAAAGATAAAACTCTTTCCTTTATCTCTCATATTAGGCACCTAGGCTTGCCCTGATCTCTGAAGTACAATGGCTACACAGTAAGACATCCAGGCTCTGTTATTCGAGATAAAGAATAATTCATAATTAATAGGCTTAAAAAAAAAGTAAGATCCATCTGGCTGTCCCACCAATACAGAGATCTTGGGAGAAACTCAGCTCACACTGGCCAGCACACCTCTGCTGTCCAAACCTTTGGGATCTGGCATGGCACACAGCAGGGCTGCAGGCACCTTACCCAAGAGCAGCAGGACAGCCAGCAGCTCCAGATTCCAGCAGGGTTCAGACCTGACTCTCCCAAGTGGGAGGACCCTGGAGCTGCCACCAGAGCAGCAGGGAAGTGAGATTCCATCACTCCTCTCCAGCCCCAGCAGCCATGACCCGCACACAGCTCTGGGACAAGCACCAGCCTTCCCCTGTCCAAGCACTTTGCTAATGAACACACTGATGCAGTCACTTCTGTGTGCTCTGGGGGATATTATTTCTTTTTTTTGGTGACAGGTTCTATTATCTCCTGTGTATATTAAAACTGGCCTTTCAGCTCTTCCATTAATACCAGATCCCCAAGTCAGAGGTGAACTCTAAGTGAATCTGATGCTTTCAGATCAGGGCATCTCTCTGACAGGCCTCTGATACAGCCTCTTTTCATGTCTCAGGACTGCAGCAAGAGGGGAAAAAACTGCCCAGAACTCAGGGTTTCCAAACTGGTCTCCAGCAGCAGTTATTTATTACTGCTCTGCCCTACAATGTCACCCAGGTGCTGCAGAGGAAAGAAAGAGGCCATTCCCTGCTATCAAGAGTTACAAAATACTTGGAAAAAAAACTGGTGAAGGATAAGCAGATGGGCATGAGATGAAAGCAAAGCAATCCTAGGGCTGAAAGCATGACTTTTATGTTTTGTAAAGCTTTTTGTTTTGCGAAGTTGACCAGGTGTTAAAAAAAAAAAACAAAAAACCAACAAAAAACAAAAAACCCCCCAAAAAACACAGAACAAAAAAAAAACCAAACAAACAAAAAAAAGAGAAAATTCAGATCAGAAGACAATAATAAACTGAATAAATTTATAAGAGCCAAAGTAGCATTGAAGAAAGAAGAAAATTCACTACTGCCAAGAACTAAGTGCACTGCTTGCCTGTTACACATGAACAAAAAAATCCAAACTCCAACCAGGCACCTCCAAAGCCACACAGGAATGGGGTGCCTTTATTCCCCTGTGCTCCTCTCAGGGAAGAAATCCTTCAGGAACCAGCTATCAGCTCTTAATGACTAGTTTTGTTACTCACAGACCCCACAATGAAACAGGGGGTGGCTGAGGTTACCACACTGTGGTAATAATCAAATTTAAGGGGATTATAATCATTATAAGCTAATCAGGGTAGAATTATATATTTTTAATTAGCAGCTGCTGTGCGGTTAAGGCACAAGAATCCCCAGCTGTTTGCTGGTAAGTGCAACCAACACAATCTTATTTGAATTCAAAATACATACTTTTACATGGAAAATATATTAAGGAAATAAAAAAATTGCCCTTAAAAATACTATATACTGTAAAGCCTCATTATAGATCATGTTTTTTGCTTTCAGCATTGGAAAGATTTTTTTTTTTTAATCCTATGCATTTAATCTTATATTGAACATAGGCTATACAAAAATATACAATACATTGTGCATATTGTTACTTCAAACCACATAGTAGTCACTTGTAAATCCTCCAGCATTTGGTATAAACACATAGTATTTGTCTACTCATTGTAAGTCTAGAAAAGGACATATTTATGGGGAGTCCTAAGAGGTATTCACTGCATGAATAATGGACACTGAATAAAACTTGTCATTTGGATTTTCATGTAACAACAGACTTTAATCCAAGACTCCCAAGTAAAGAAACAGGTCTCCTTGGTTTCTGTAACCACCCCTGCACACATTGCTGTATTTTAAAATTATTTTTCAGCTGCATTTTGACTGAGAACCTTTCTATGTTATCACAGAGAGACTTCAACAGGCACCAGTCCCCAGAGATCTTGCTTTGTTTAAAAATAAAGCAAACCCAACAGCCAGTTCAACTGAAAACAAAATGGTTTTGTTAAGGCTGCTCAGGTATAAAGAGGCTGATCAGAGCCTGCAGATGCTTGGCAGAAGTCTACAACAAAAACCCCAAACAGCAAAGCAGCTGGTCTTGTCTTCAAACAGATTCTTCAGTTTCCCAGCGATAGACCAGGCTCCTTCTCCAAAATCCAGCAGATTTGTGACATTTTGGCAGAACCCAAGGCAGCCGCAGAACTGCACCTGAGCACAGCCAGGCCCCTCATTCCAGAATCAGGCTCCTCAGTAACTATTTGAGGATATGCCTTAAGGTATACCCACAAGGTGCTGGAATGGGCTAAGCAGTTACCTTCCAATTCACAGCCCTCACAGAGGGCAGGGCTCTGTCCAGGGGAGCAGACACCCAGGCTGGCTGCGTGATGAGAACCTCTCCAAGCCGAGGCAGCCCAGCTTTGGACGGTCAGTTTCTGGGTCCAGCACTGTCGGTGCTGCTCTGTCTGCCACAGGCTTCCCGAGCCTTGTCCTGCCAAAATAACAGCGGCACTTCCCCACCTCTGCAGACAGTGAGCATTTGTGTCTGTTCCATCACCTCTCTCATCGCAGACCAGGTACGGGTCCTACTGCTGGAGAAGATAAATGACCTTACATTCAGCAATTTTGGATAAAACTGTTTCCTATGAAACGGATGCAAGACTGCACACCAGCTCTTTACAGAAACTACTATTTCTAAGAGTTTTCAAGCTCTAGGCAGTCCTGAATAACATCCTCTGCCATGTCTGAGGACCTTGAAAAACGGGTCAGCAAACCAAGACTCAGAAAACCCAACAACCATTACTTGACTTAAATACCCTTCTGTTGACTCAGACTAACACAGCCAGCCATGGCAAAAAAAGGGCCTCCTTGAAATGCCAAGAGCTCTTGGGTAAATCATCTGGTCTTGCAGATGGGTGCTGCTGCCAAGACTGTTTGCTCGAACACACCCAAAAAAAAAACCCTGTGAGGGTTACGGACAGCTTCAGACCAAGGTTACTGGTCATGGGAGCTGTACAGGACTTAAACTCTTGTCTTTCCACTCTAAAACACAACATACCCTCAGAGCAAGGGCAAAATATATTTGAGGGAGAAAGGGGCCTAAAAAAATAGCTGTTACATCCAAAATATTAGCATCACAAACACAGCACTTTCAAGTCACAAGGACAGAGTCACTGAACTCAAGGCCTCTGACAAGAGGTGCACAAGAAAATCAAAGACTTTCACACAACTGTGGCACTGAGCTGTGCCCAGGCAGGCAAATAATGGACTAAATTAATTGCCTGTAGCATGACGCTGCTGGAAAATCCTGAAGGTTTTGACTGCTTTGCAGCATCATTCTTTCAACTCCACCCCATGCTGGGGCTTTAATCTGCAGGGCTGTAATGGCACTATCAGCAGTGTTAGAGGCAAGACTAAAAATAAACGAGGGACAAGAAAAATACAAAGCTCCTCCTCCCCACAAGGTCTGGAGGGAATTTCCTGAGTCAGTCAGACTGCTGGATCACTTGTTTACTTGTTACTAAGTATGAATTTTCACAGCAGTGTGTGTGGTTTTCACTGAAGTTTCCAAGTTAAAATCAACAGGGCAATAATGTCGTAAGGAAACTAAACATCACTAACCCTCTTGAGGGACAGGATCCCTGCTGCTTCCCTGCCAATCCTGCAGGTGGTATTTCCAAGGAAAATACTGCATTTCTAGGTCAAATATGAAGGTACTGGGGGCAAAGACAGTCCCTTGGATGTATGGGTGAAGGACACCAGCTCCCACAGTAGCCTGCATCTTACTCAATCCATTAGATCTGGTTACCCCTGGATAAAGAATCTGTCGTGCAACATTCAGAAGAGCTGAAGGGTTTATCCCTCTGGCAAAGCACCTCTCCAAAGGTCCTCTTGAGTGTCAAGAGGCATTTGGGGATGGAGAGCTCAGCTCTTCTCCCTGTGGCACCCATGGAGGACACAGCCATGGAGCAGCAGACACAAGTGATTTCAGAGCTACACAAGAAGCTGGCACGGAGATTTGTTTATGGAGAGCTAAAAATTAAGTTTGGCTTTAAAATAGCGCAGACACCAGTTACAGCTCAGAGGGTCACATTCTTCTTCCATCTCTGCCTCCTCCCCGTCTTTGCCCAGCAGCTTTCCCAAACTCCTCTGCAAGCATGGCAGGATTTCCCCACAAAGGAGGCAGGCAAAAATCTGTGGCTGGGGAGCTGAAGGAATATGCTTCTAAAGGGATGCTCAGCACTTCCTACAGCACTGGACACTTTTCTTCCAAGACCAACACTGCAGCAGAAACCATTCCTATCTGCAGTCGCCTGGCACACCAGATACTACAGTATGTCATGAAAACTTTAGGAGGTGCCTGCAGGTTCACAGTGCTCTAAGAGAAAGGATCACCTTCCCACTTCACTCTCTGTGGAGCTCTCCTTCTTCACCTCCCCTACCCCTGGAGCACACAGCAGAGGAAAATATAAGATTTCAAGCTTTGCAAACCTCCAGCCTAAACCAACATCCTGTAAAACTACGAGTTAAAGGCAGGAACACTTCACTTCCAAACCACAACGGCTGTAATGAGCATGGTTTAATTGGCTGGTACAAGAGCTGCGCAGCCAGAATCAGCAGCTGGCAATGAAATCAGCCCTTCTGCACGGCAGATTGCTAAACTTTTGCCCTTGTCTGCAACGTGGTGTGTCAGAGAAGTAATTCAGTACCCATAAAAAGAATTACAAAAGTATCTAAGAGAAATAAAGT
Source organism: Edolisoma coerulescens (assembly GCA_013397115.1). Lineage (NCBI taxonomy): Eukaryota > Metazoa > Chordata > Aves > Passeriformes > Campephagidae > Edolisoma > Edolisoma coerulescens. Next base: position 1,306,686 of record VWZW01006981.1, on the reverse strand, counting down.
GTTAGCCCAGAACTGGCAATAGTTTTTTCCCCAAAAGTTTTTAGTTGTATACTCTATAGGGATGAATTTCTACTATGTGCATGTATATAACATCCTCTATAATAAACCTGTATATTTTAGGTGTCACTTAAAATCTGTCCCTTTACAGATACTGATTTTAGGAGGCTCAGTACATATTTAAAAAATCTCATTTTCTAGAATTAGAAATTAGATTCTTTGAAAAATCAGTCCCAAGTGACAGAAGTCTCTATCAAGTGATGATGGCACATTTCCTTGCTTCATTTATTTAATACATCATTCAGCTATTCACACATGTCCAACTTCTCCCTTAGAGGTTTACAAAGCACACAGCAAGTTAGTTTGCATATAACTTCAGAATAGCCAGATTAGTAAGGAACAGGACTTTACAGCAAAGCCTTCCTTTCATCTGGGGCAAAAAGCTTTGAATCTCATAAAGCCAATGTAATAAACTTTCAAGCCAAGTTATTTCACAGAGGTAGCTGGGGCTCACTGCTATCCCCTTGATGGAGTTAATGGAAGTTTTATAGTTTACACTTTACTTAAAACCACCTTGCTCCCAAACAGAGAAATGCACATTAGGCAGGGTAAAAAATATATAGAAAATAATAACACAACCCAAAAACCACATCAACAAGAACCTGAAGTGATATGTACATACACCTTTTAATTCAAAAAGCGAGGCTAACCTAAATAAGAGGAGTACAAATGAGAAGAGCAACACAGATTCATCCTGCAAGCAGCTGAGGAGTTGCTATTATCAGCCTCTTCCTTCTGTGAGATCCTGGGTGCTCACACCCGACAGCTTCTGTCTTGGCTAAGGCAGGGCTGAGGCCAGAAGCTGGCATTGCCTTTAGGAGTGCAGCACTCGAGATGAAATGCAGAGCAGAATTGAAACTCCTCAGTTAGTTCAGCTGCAGACCACAGGCATACAGTCTATGCCCTTCTGCTTTTACCTGCACAACTTTATTTTAAATTGGGCCTTGTCCCTAGGGCTCCATATTAAAGGAGTTGCTCATACAATGAAACAAGAGTCAGAAGCTTTGGACATGTCAGGACAAATCCCACCAAACGTAAATTGGTGTAATGTACAGATTTATGCTGGCTTACACGGCACTAGAAAGGGAAAGGCAGTAACTCAAACTGCTGCACAGGCTCCCGACAACAGTAATGATAAGCATTGCTTTCCTAAGGCTGAAAGAAGGTTCTGGGAAAGGAAGATAAATCAAAACACGTCATCTTTGAAAGGGGAGCAATGCAGGAATTAAGCCCCAGCGGCTTCATAAACACCCATCTCTTCCCAGTAAAACAGGCCTTGGTGTTATTCAGTACCTAAGTTTTGCAACAGTTTTTATTCTAGTTGAAATTGCATGAGGGTTCATTAATTTTAATGCTGTGTGATTTGCCGTGCCCGTACCTAGGAATGCACCAAACCCTGGAAGCGTTTGCCTGTTGGCAGAGGGATGAGTCCTGCTCACTCAGCCCTGCTCCCTCCTCCTGCTCCAGAACTGGGCTGCAGCAGGAAACTGCCTTTGGTGCCTTTAGAGCTGACCCTGCCAACCTCCAGCAGCTGCCCAGGACCACATCCCCAGCCAGGCACCCTGGTTTCACTCGCCTTCTGAAAGCCACCACCCTGTCAGGGACAGAGAACAGAGCAGGACAGGGCCTCTTCCGAACACCCAGGCTGAGGCAGAGCCTGTGCCCCCCTCTCGGCTTGTGCAAGTTCACACAGAACGTGGGTCTGAATGCTCTAAAAATCAAACACCCCCCTCAAAGAGAAAAACTTGCTGGTATGTCAATTATGAGAAACGCTGCTGATCGGGAAACTGAACCTGTGAGCTCAGTTTTCATTCTAAAGGCATTTACTCCTGCATTTTGGTGCATTCTCTTGATCTGAGATATTAAATCAAGCACATTGAGCTAATTTTTTTCCATGCAACAAGGGGGTTTATCAGAACACCTCTGGTGGAATATTAACTCCAGTGTTTTGCTGGGAAGAGGCTGAATTTAATCTGGATTGCAATTGGAGAGCGGGAAAGAAAAAAGGTCAGAGCAAACATGGCACCATTATTAAAGAAATGGGTTAATTATCAACCACGGGTATGAAACTGTGGAAACACGACAACAGCCCAGTCCTGCTGGTGACGATGCTGGCAGCTGGACAAGCAGAAAGCGATCCAGACCGGTTTCAAGAGGAAAGGGATTAAAGCTCTCACATTGTTACATAACTAATGAAGCTAGTTCTGAAACAGATATCTGTATCTGCAGGGTATTTGGGGTACAATGGTTTTATTAGCCAGAGACACCACAACCAGCAAGGCAGGCTTAATACCCATTAAAACAATATTTTATGCCTGGTATCAGGGAGCTCTGCAGGGTTCAGAAATGGATCAGACATTTCTTCACATAACAAGAAGAGCCGAAGGCAGCATCTGATATTCCACAAAATGCAACAAACACTATAAACAAGGTACATAAAGCCTCCAGCTTCCAGGCATAAACTGCCCTCTGCCAACAAGAGATCAGGACACTCTACCAGGAATGGGTTATTCTTCCTAGCGGGTGCCTGTTTCTAATGCTATCTTCTAAAACAGATTATATCAACCAGTATTTGCATCAGGAAAGCAACAGAGAGGACAGCTCACCTGAGTCTGCTGTGACCCATCCTACACCAAATTAAACAGCATACAGCAACATGGTAATTTTCAAAACCATTCACAAAAAAAGAAAAACAAAAACAGAACCCAGAAAATTTGTAACTGTTACTTTTTAAACTACTGCTACAGGGAAAAAAAACCACTGTAACAAAATGTTAAATGGCAAATAAAGGCATAGCTACAAAAGAAAGTCAAAATATCACATCAGCCCGAACCTGCCAAAACTGAAGGAATCATAACAGATAAAAGAAAGTATTACAAGAAAAGTGGGTAAAAATAGAAATGCCAGGATATGACATGCCTTTGAGTTATAGAAAAAGCATCTGGATTGTCCTCAAATCCCCTCCTGACTGCTGTCTAACTCGGTAATCATCCCTCTTGAGCAACAGGGTTGTCTCAAGCAGAGCAATGGGGCAATGCTGATTTCTTTTCATCTGATGCCATTTGGGGCAAAGCACCTTCCCAGTCAGACAGGGAACAGTTTGTGCCCTTGGCTGCACAGGCCTGGGTGCAGCCCAGAGCCTGCCTTTCAGCCGAGGCTGGAGCACACAAGGGGACACACACACGACCTTCTGCTGGTGGCCCTGGGGAAGGACCAATCTCCAGCCATGGGAACTGCATCAGAGCCACCAAAAAACAACTCTGCAAATTAATACACTGGTGCAACTCACTCCAGGCAAAAGGAAGAGCACAGAAAGCCTCATCTCAGCCTGTCAAGGTTCAAGAAATAAAACTTCCACTTTATTTCCAGAGCCTGCCATTTATTGAGCATTGCTAAAGAGACCCACTTCTCTTCTGCACCCTCTCTCCTTTCACAAGCCCAAATGCAAGGCCTGGCAATGCATCCTCAAGGGAAACACACTACACAGAGTGCTGCTCTGAGCAGTGCCACCTGAGCACAATGACAACCTGAAATATTTCTTAAAAAAAAAAAAAAAAAGAAAAAAGAGAGAGAAAAAACCTTTTCAACTGAGCAATTTTTATTTTTACAGCAGTTACAGCCAACTGCCTGGCTCAGTATCTGATACCTGCCATGTATGTCCTTTGCTACAGAGACAGCTACAGAGAAGCAGTTGAAAATGTTTAAGCAAAAGATGCTTTGTCATTTCGTGAAGCATTAACACTGCTCAATGCTTTTAAAGGACATTACAACAACTTGGCTGTGGATCCAGACTTTCCAGCTTAAATTATGGATTTTATAATGCTCTGAACATCACTTCTAAAAAGCACAGACTTTGGAGTGTCTCTCCTCTGCTGACTCTATGGTCCCCAAAGTCTGAACCAGGCAGATATTTGACTTTTCACAGCTAAGCTAAGGCAAGACAAAATCCCATTCCATAGAAAGCTGAGGAAAACAAACCCGAGCAGCTGCATGTGAAAATTACATGAAGTCCAAAGCCACTGAGTGTGAGCCTTAGGACAGAGAAACAGTCAGGCAAGTGCACAAATGCCTTCCACGTGTTCTGGGTGGAAAGAAACTGAATTTTTTAAAGTCTAACATGGAAACTGCTTTAAGCAATTTGTCATTTTCAATAGAGGTTCTGCAGTAAAAGAGAGATTTCGACAAGTTAAACAACTTCCTACCGGAACGGCGGCATGCAGTGTTTAAACTGCCTCTCACAGACTCCTTAGAAAATGAGTATTTCTAATTTTGCCATTCAGGAAGACTTTGAAATGTCACTGCTGTTTGATTTGACCAGTGCAAAGGAAATGCAGAGTTGAGAGAAGGGGAAAACAATGCATATACCATTCTGTCATTTTTTTAAACTTGATTCCTAGGCAGCTATGTGAGCCAGTGCTAAGAAATGCAAATATTGTATCTTTACCTCCAAGAGGGGGAAGCTTCAGCCATGTTTTCTGTAAATGTTACAACTTAGCTCACCTGGGTATTACAAGGCATTGACGTGCAATACCACCTGAAGGAGAGCTGAGGCTGAGAGCACCTTTTGGCTAAACCTGAGCTAGAAACAATGTTTTTATGGCAAAAAGTCCTCTCAACATGATCCACTACAATGTATCATAATGCTGAACTCTCTTCTACATCAGGGACTCTGAGGAGAAGTACACAATAAATATTCACCACTGTTTCTGCCACCAGTTCAGACAGCTATCAGCATTCAGCAGCGCTGCCGCTGTGTCCCAGTACTTGAAAGGTCTGTCCTTTGCAGGCCTTGATGAAGTTTTGTTTATCAGCTGCTGATGCTAATGGGAAGCCTTTCCTCAGCCAGAGCTCAGGGAGGCGCAGGCTCTGCTTGACAAAGCCCACAGGTTGCTGGAAGATGCTTGAGGTCTATAAAAATGGAGTAGCTGGAACAGAACAGCATCAAAAGTCACCTATTATTTGTAAAATCTACCTCCATCTGCAACTAATACAGGAAAAGAGGAACACCAGTTTTAATGAAGTCTGTAAGATTGCTAAAAAAGCCCCTAACTTTTTGAAGAAAAGCTTGGAACCTTCCTGCTGAGCACACACCCAGGGCCTGGAGGGCAGGAGGTGCTGCAGCCAGCAGAAACACTCTTTTGTCAGAAATCCACCAATGAATTACTGCATCCAGCACATCCTGAGCCAGGCTCCAACCAGGCAGCTGATGGAACCTTCCCTGCCAACTCAATCGCACCGTGGAAAAATGCTTGTACTCCCTGCCAGGGGCGAGATCCCATCCGGGCAGCGGCCGCTACGGCAGATGCTGCACTGAGTGAGAGAAGAATACAGAAAATAAAAGCTAACTGTGAGGAGCCAGTTTGGGAGCAAGGGTTCCCTTGTTTCCTCAGCATCCTCAGGGGGAGAGCAGACAGAACCATCAGCATGATGCAGTGCCAACTCACCCACTTGGTCTCGGGACTCAGAGCGGCTCAAAGCACCAGTCCTCGGCAGGACACAGATGACCAGGCTGAGTTACACATCAGCTACACTAAATCAATTTGAAATAGGTTTTGGTTAATCCACTTCAGCCTTTTAATGTTGGGATTGTGACAACTTGCCCAGCTTTTTAGGCAAACAGCAATTTCCACACTGGTTTAGGCAAGCCTCAGTGCTGATTATAGCATCTTTTACAGACAAGATACAAAAAGCCCTCTGCAATGTGTTACGTTAGCATATGCTTAAATTTAAGCACTCTCATTTTTACTGGGGTTTTTCTCATGTGTAACAACTTCAGCAGATCCAAATTTGCCAGCCTGCAATATGACCAAGATATCGTATCCCAGCTTAGAACTATGTAAAAAAACCCTCTTTGTATTTAGCTCCTGGAAAAACTGATACGTGGGTATTTCTAGCATCAACTAATACAACTGGAAAATTGGCAACAGAAAACAAAAATAAATGGAGAAGTCACCTTGGATAGTCCCTAAGCCATTTCTTTTGCAGATAAAAATTTCAGCCTTTGACTTGTTTTACAAGCACAAATTAAAAAAAAACTATAGGGCATTTTATGGAAACACTGTTGCGTCAAAGCTCCACCTGAGCAGGATAACCTGGCAATGTAAGAAGGGAGCTGCTCCCGCTGAGGCAATTTACCCTTTTCCCCTGTTTTAATGAGGATCTGGGAAGCAGCAGAGCCCCACAGCACAGCAAGAGGGAGCCAAGATTTGTGGGTCCATGCCCTTGTCACAAACATCCCAACTGAGCCACACAGCCTTTGAGCTTGGCTTTCCCCCCTCCATCACCTGAGGTCCTCATAGCTCTCACTCTTCTTCTGTAAACAGCCAGGCAGGGACAACTCTCTCAGGTCCATGCACTGCCTGGCACAAGAGGGCCCCAAACTTATCACACTTGACAGACTGACATCGTGCATCCACGTATTCACCACGTTTCCCATCCTCATAAAGGAATGACCTTGTGTTAAAGTGTAACTGCCACCTGCCCCTGCAATGAGGGAGCTAAATGCCACTTTATGGCCTTTAACATGCCAGAGACCTCTGTGCACGATGAAACTGGGCACCTTTCCAAGATAAAGTTTATAGGTGTACTCTGGATTTCCCTCCTGCACTCTCAAAATGACTCACAGGGGCCAGACAAAGGTCTAGATAGCAGCTGCCCCCAGCATTTGTCAGGAAAAGGAAATCTGGATCTTCAGCAGCTGCACCACATAACCTGAAAGCCACTGAAGTCTCATGAGCAAACCATCTTTCAAAACCCACATGTTCCTGCAGATGATTTACAGGACAAGTATCACCGAAACAGCTTCACCAGTTTCACCACAGGAACACCACAATAGTGAATTTCAATGTCTTTACAGGATCAGAGGCTGCCTGTGCATCTCATGATGAGATAATAGGCATGGGAACTGTTCTCAGCCATAATGGTGGTGGCTTCATACTCTTCCTTTTCAGCTTCCAAATAGCTGTGCCAACAACAAATTTTAGCCTCATGGTGAAATCCATGGCACTGGCTGTTTAGCAACCTGAGCTGCTGAAATCATGGGATTAGTTTCCATTAAAAAGGAAAAATTAAGAGTGAAGAAAAGGACATTCTGGAACTTTTCACTGAAGCAGCATTTGACAACATGGATGCTAAAGTGGAAAAGTTAAATATATATTCATATATACACACCAGTCACATATTCTCAGAGTCTCACCCAAGAATTCAAACTATTTTGATGGGTGACACAACATTTTCACAAGCTCCTCTCCTTGGACTGGGTGCAGGCTGTGTGTAAATATAGAATTTTCCCCTATATGTAACCTCACTGAGCAGCCAACCCTTGGACCAGCACAGCCCTGATTTCCTCAGTGCCCATCTGGATTTTGCCCAGAGCAGTTCCACACCTCCCGCAGAAAGCCAGAGACAGACAGTGGGGGTTTAATTGCCTTGCTCCACCTGTAGCAAACAAAGCTTCCTGCAACATGAGGGATTTATAGACTGTAGCTTAGTCCAGACAAAAATAGCTCCACGTGAAATTGGGTGAGCAATCTCAGCATGCCCATATCTCTTCATTAAAAAAAAAAAATAAAAGGAAAGCTACGGTACCTGTATAAAAGCATTTGGTGGCTCAGATCTCCACTTGGAAACAGTTTGATTAATAAAAGCAGACGGTAGGTGACAGGGAGGACTTCACAGTGCACACAGACTATACAAAAGTTAACAAAACACTATATACCATTGCTAAGCAAGTTCAGTATTTGCACATCAAACAAATACACAGCATTTGCTGGTGTACCAGCAGAAGACAATCTAACAACAACAAAGCAAGCCATCCCCTCCCAATAGGTAAACAACTTACTGATTTTTCTCAGAAAAAACAGATTCTGTGATCCTCAGAGGCCCTGCTGAGCAGCCAGCAGAACCTCTGGACTTGCTCATGCAGCCAGGCTGCTGCTGATCCTCTCAACCACCACCAGAGCTCATTGAGAAGATATTCTATATTAGTCATTTCATCGTTTAAGGAAAAATGCATACCAAGGAAAAGAGAAGGACACGATGCTTTGTTTTGCATCAGACTAACCCCTCTTTTGCTCACAGGACAGGGAGAGAACAAAGCCTGGGCTGGACCAGTGGCTACCAAAGCCCCATCAGGCGTCGTCCTGTCTTCTCGTGCTTTCCCCCAGGCAGCAGCACTGTGAAAAGGAGACTCAGCTTGGAGACAGCAATGTCCCCAAATTCAGCCAAACTGCAGACTTCTCATCCCCCCAGCTTACCGGGATCAGCTCCCCCAGGGCTGTGCTCTAGCACGTGTCCCCCACTGTCCCCATGCCATGCAGGGGAGCCACGCACTGCCCTGGGGCAGCACGAGTTATTGTGGGCACCACATCCTAACAGAACATCCAACAGCAAAGCTAAAGCTGCATCACAGAGTCACAGAATGGTTTCAGTTGGAAGGGACCTTAAAGATCATTCAGTTCTGACATCCCCTGCCATGGGCAGGGACACCTTCCACTATCCCAGCTTGCTCCAAGCCCCGTCCAACCTGGCCTGGGGCACTTCCAGGGATGGGGCAGCCACAGCTCCTCCGGGCAACCTGTGCCAGGGCCTCACCACCCTCATCCATTCAGTGAAGGATTTCTTCTTTGTATCGAACCTAACCCTGCCCTTTTTCAGCTTAAAGTCATTCCCCCTTATCTTATCACTACACATATTTGTAAAAAGTCCCTCTCCAGCTCTCTGGTATGGCCAGAACAAGAAGATGGTGGGAGGGACTGGGGACTGTCACCAGCTAGAAAGACCCATGCTCCTGGTTGGTCCTACAGAAAACACTCAGCCTGTTTTGAGAGACAGCCTCAGTATCAGTAACAACTCCGCTAGTGAACAGGGAAACTCTTCCTCAACCCAAAGCTTTTGGTATCTTTTATGTATCTCCTGCTGCTCTCTCCACCTCTCCTCCAGCCATCCCTGGCCTCCCACAAGGCTCCAGTGAATTGCTCCTCTGCAGGTCCAAGCCCCAGGAATATCCATCCACCTGTATCCCTGCCATTTAAATTGCTAATTGGGAGTTCTAGCTGCGCCTTTGGGAAAGGAGGAGGATAGGTGTGCTCCTTGCTATTTTTAAGAAAAGTCATTTTGCAGTTATTCTGCAGCCCAGGTCCTCACCTGTCCAGTTCAGCCTGTTTGGGAGGCAACTTTCCTCTCTTATTCATCCAAAAAACACTGAGACATCTGTGTCTGTCATCAGTTTGGTCTAACACCCACTTAGTGCAAGATCTGCACCACTGGAATAAGACAGGTTGAACATCAAAGTTGGGGTTTTTTTTAAGTACATGATATCTCCCCAGCTTTGTTTGTGTTGAGGGAGTGGTTGGATTTTAGGCAGCTTCTTTTTCAAAGGCTTTTTGTTAATAACTAAATGAAAAACTCAGAGTTGAGGTTTTCCTCTTAAAAACAAGCCAGAGATTAAGGTTATGAAGAAAGAAGTCAGTCTCTTCCCACTCTAATTGTACTGAGACACTGACTTGAGGGCTCCAAAATTACAGATGTATAATCCAAGACAATGAACTCTTTACTGAAGGATTAGCAAACCATGCAAAACTGATTCCTTATTCAAATGCCTTGCAATTGTAAGGGCATCTGTTCCACTTTGCAAGTCATCCCAAAGGCTTTGTTTGTTTTGATTTCCTGTTCCATTATGAAGACAGGACATTTTGCATTATTTTCACACCGTGTAATAAGCATTATTGTTTAGTCTAATAAGGGACAGTTAACGAAATTCAATAAATATTTTTTAAAACCTTATTTTTCTTTTAAGTTACGTTACAAGCCCTCTCAACTATAAAAACTGGAACTGTTTTTAGCCAAAAGCCAAGTGTGTAAAAATGTAACCCAAAACATCAGGACCTGAAGAAAAAACTATTTTGTTTCTCCAAGGTCTACTAGGAGCAGTTAAAAAAAAAACCTGCAGGTTTAAATAATATTACTAACACAAAACAGTCCAGCACAAATGATGCCAGAGTCAGGGCTGGGGACTAACAGAGAGCATGATGCCATCATTCCAGCCTGTAGCAGTGGAATAGTTCTGGAAACCATTTAAAATGTCACAAGAGAGAGGATGGATGGAGTGTATGACCTTTGGAAACTGAAGGGCGGATCTCAACAAAAGTATCCCATTTACCCTGAGCCATACTGCTCCTGCAGGGCCAAGAGAGATGCTGGCCCACCTATTTGGTTCAGAAGGAAAAGCAAAAAATTACAATTAAGGGGAAAAAAGCCAATCCCAATCTGCCAACATACCAGCCTGATGCAAAAGCTGCCAAACTGCTCTGGAAACAGGCAGCCTCTTCCATAGCTCTCTCAGATCAGTGGATAACAAAGTCTGGATGATGGCGTAGGCTTAAGTTTGTTTCCCAACACCAGATCCTTGCAGGAAGCCCCAGACTTAAGCCATCAAAGGCACTGATTCTGTGGATCTCTCCGGGCTGCCAGCTCTGAGCCCCTACCTGTCAAACCACTGTGACAGCTACACCGAGGCAAGCCTGCACGGGACCAAAATATAAACTGAGGAAACAAAACATCAAGTGTCAAGAGAGACAGAGAAAATGATGATAGTGGTGAAAATGATGTTACTGCAGGAGCTGGTCTTGCAGGCTCAGCAGCGCTGTCACTCAGCACTGAGAAGCTGCTGTTTCCCCTGTCCTGCAAGAGATGCCTCCAGTGACAGGGCAACGGGAGCGGACACGATCTTCATAGATCACAGGGGGGATGATCCATCCCTGCGCCCTTGGTGCAAAAAGGTCACTTCATACTCAGTTTCTAAAAGGCAAAAATAAATCTTTTCCCCAGCTGAGCTAGAGAAAAACTCTGGAGAAATATGAACCAGGAGGATCTGCATTTTTTGCTGCTCCAGGAATTGGGATGTGGAGCTCAGACACTGGAAGGAGCTCAGACAGGATGCAGAAGTCCGAGTACTAGCCCTCCAAGTACCACTGAGTGCTCACAGCAAGGATCCCTACCTTCACTTAACATTTTGCCTCAAATTCTTCACTGTCCTTTTATAAATTCATGGCACTTGCTCATACAGAACCACTACTCTGTGCTTTTCACCAAGAAATTTAAGTCACTTGCAGCACACAAAGATCAAAACCAAATGCCTTGATTTACAAGTTCCAGTCAAAGTCAGAGGAAGTGTGAAAAAAAACCCAAAAACAAACACCTGAAATAACTAGCAGGCATAGCTCGTGTCTGGAGTTAAGTAAAGGAATGCAAATAAAAAACTTGGCCAATTATTTTTAAAAACCTCAAGAGAGGTCCCAAGGATCCTGCCCTTGCCCACAGCCCAGACCCTGCTAATGCGATAGAAAAAGCTCTTGAGGCAGCAGCATCTTCTCAGCTTCCACATTACTTCGAATTGAGCCATGCTGAAATCTAATGAGAGAGGGCTCAAATCATCGGTTCTGCACAGCCACAAAAGTGCTACTCTGAATATCTTTACACCTTAATGTAGCTGCCCTAGGGCAAATGTTTCCCTGTGCATGCATACTCTGCCCAAGTAGCAAGTGTGTTTCTCAGGCACCAGATCAAGAGATACAGGAACAGCCAGAAGAGATGCATGAATGATCACAGCCTGGGCTGAACCAGAAGAAAATGACAATCCCAAACCCAGGAATGCAAGGAGCTACTGCTGGTTCGGCTTTCAAATCTGTTAAAAAAAAACTTCTTACATTTCTAACATGGAAGATGCATCTTAAATCTCATGATAGCAGGTCAATAATTCACTCATGCAAGAGCTGTAACTCGGTCTTTAAAACACAGTACAACATGCAGGATGGTGTTAACATCTTATTTTGCAATGATGTTGAATGACTGCTCATAATTAGACCATAATTGTGATTTAATTGCTCTGCGATCTGACTGGCCATAAAGAGGGAGCCAGGAGTCCCATCTCAATGGGCGGAAAGATTAACTTTATTGTGGAAAGCATAATCCCCTTTCATGCCATTAAAAGTATCACATTAATTCCTGGAAATTTTTATAACAGGCAAGATGTGGCTCTTGGGCTCTCATGTCCATCTCTGGGGTGCTACTCCACGGCTCAGGAGAGGATGGATGACTGTTCTGGCACAAGCAGGATCAACTGCTAAATCCTGGCAAGTACTACACTGTAAATTCAGGCACAGGAAAGATAAGGTCTTCCTCAAGGCAGTGTTTTAATACAAGACACACACATTTCATGACTACTAAGTGCAGTACTTCTTTAAAGAAAGAAGACTACTGATTTGTAGCAAAATACGCTCCAAGTGAGAGAAGAAGAGATTTTGCCTCTTTTTTTGTTTTACATTTCATCCATGACTATTCCAACTGTCACCCAGCAAGTCAGAGCTGAAAGCAAGCCTTATAAATCTAAAATACAAGAACAACACCCAGATTTTCAGATGGCAAGATTTCTTTCTCTCCACTTGAAATCCTCCACTTGGGTCCTAAAAGAATTTGGGTCAGATGGAAAAATAACTGAGAGAGCACACCGTGCAAGCAACTGGCACTGAGCTAGCAGAGACTGAAGGAAAACACTTTATGGAGCTCATGCGTGACACTGCAGAGGTAAACTGGGAACAGCACGAGCTCACTCTCTAAACAGCCTCTCCCCTTTGCTGGCCCAGCACATCAATCCCAAACTCTGCTCCACACAGGCACCAGCACTCGCTGCTGGGCTCTGCAATGCCAGGCACGGGCACTTAGCGTGGGATGTTCAGCATCACCACTTACAAAGTGACTCTGCTTCCCTGTGTTTGCTAAACCACCAAACACACAGGAATTTACACATGCATCAACTTTTCCTTCCTTTCTTTTTTTTTTTTCCAATGTTTTACAAAAAAAACCCAAAATAACGAACCGAAATTATCTCACGAGCTCTCTCAGGAAATTAAAAGGAAAAGATTCAGACACCAGCTCACGCAAACTTTTTGAAACAAGCTGGTTTTGTTCACATTAATATATGTGACTGAGTTTAACATCTCATGTATAGCAGATGCCAGCCTGACACTGAAGCATTGAGTCACCGCACTATATTTCAGAATTTATCCTAGGGTCAAGTTAATGTTTGAAAAGAAACAAATGCAGCTGATAGCACTGGGTAAACAGTGACTGTTCCTGCTTAGGATCGCGCCTGCTCCTGTTTGCCCTGTACAGGGCTAAAAAAAACCCCACAAGCACCCTCAACTCCTCCCTACCGTGGGATCATCCCAGCTGCAAAGTCCTATCAAAATTATTAATTGCATAAACTGCTCTCAGCATCTCCTGGTCTCAAAGCAATTGGTCATTAGGAGCTTGGGATTATGAGACTTTTTAGGGAAGCAAAGTGTTGAAATGAGAACTAAAAAACCAACTTAAAAATAAATTTAAAAACATATTAACTTTGACAGTTTCCCATACCAAGCATCTGGCTTGGTGCGGTTTGGCAGAGATCATCAAACCAAAGAGCAAAAAAACCTGGAAATCTCTCTGAATGTGCCCATCTCTCACTGGGAGAATGAAAACCCAGATACCTTACCTCAAACAAAATATGGTCCATTTTTTATAGATACAGTCTTAATTCTTCTCCTTTGGAGGATGGCACAACAAATTTCTCTTCTATTGTGCCGGACTCTTGTTAACCAAGATCCATGAGAATAAATGGTGTGCCCGATTTTATAACTGATCTATCCAATGCACTCAATTATCAATTTATCAAAGTGAGCTATTTTGACAAATGTGAAATGTATTCAAGGAAGCTACAGTATTCACAGTACAGCTGGGAAATCACTATGTTAAGGCAATGCCAGCTTTACACAAGAATATGTGACCACTGCCCCTATAATTCAATCTATTAATTCCATACTCTCTAACCAAGTAATAATAAAAATGCATTTATTAACTCCACAGAAGTTAATTGCCAATTTCATCAGAACTTAGGCACAGATGTTAGATGGAAACAGTCAGTCATAAAAGCACTACATGTTAACTGAGGTTTTTTTCACACATTTGACAGTTCTGAAAGTTACTAAGATATATGGCAGCAAGATTCTTCCTCTCTCTCCCCCAAAACAGGCAACTGTAACGGTACAGCTTTATTCTCAAACGTGATAGCAAAAAAGGGTGCATATGGGGGAAAGGAAGGGAAAGCTCCGTTAAAGTTCTTTAGCCTTCTTCACTCTTCCTCCCAGGCTAAGCAAAGGACCAAGAAATCCCATATGACCAGTATTAAATACCAGTATTTCCATTAAGAGATTTCATAGACATTCCCCCTTTTTGTACTTACTTTTCAAACTTACCACTCACAAAAGTGAGAAAAAAATATTGCATGTGAACCTGAAAGTCTACAAACTCTGGTTTAATGATAAAGCCCATGCACAGCCTATTCCACCTACATTTCACATCCTAGTCTCTTCTCTTTCACCAAGTGCAAGGTTAGAACCGTTATTTTCTCTGCTCATGCTTGCAGATGACTGACTTATTTATAGTAAATTTCCTGGTTTTCCAGCCTTGTAAATGTCATACAAAACAGACAGGCAATAAAATGTATACATTTCCAGGCTAATATTGCCCCAGCACTTCAGCACCAGTCAATTAGGGATTACAAACTGGGAGGAGGAGGAAAATCATAGTTAAAAACGTGTTTACAATCTTATCTGCACACTCCTTTGCTGTCTGCTCTAGTGCCACACACTTCCTGTTGAATAACAGTTGCCATTCACATAATCAGATTTTTAATCAACACAGAAGTAATGCATTTTAATTAAAATACTCTCCTTTTCTATGTTTATGATTCTGATACATGAGGGAGATCCCTGCTTCGCACAGAGCAGCATGCAGATGCCAGGCTATCATGGACAGGCACAGGGAACTGCTTTCCAGACCACAAAAATATTTAGTGATTTAAAAACCAAATATTTATTTCTATTCCACATTCTTGGCTAATAAAGCATTTTTTAAAAATATGGAGAAAGAAAAAAAAGGAAACTACAATCCCACAGTAACCAGGGGCTTGGTTCTCAGCTCTGGATGAGAATAGGCCAAAGTTTAAGTGCCTGCCCTGACTTACAGATGGGTTTTGAACCCTTTTCTCCTACTTTCAAGGTAAACCCAACCAGTACACTAAAACTCAGCTCTCTGCCCGTTCTTTTGACCATATCCTGGAGCTGAGACACATTTACAACCAAGTTCTGTCATTTGCAGTTTATTCCCAGGACATGTTTTATTTGGACTAACTCATGTTTCTGAAACAACAAAAAGTTTGATCACACGTTGTTTGGTTGGGAAGGGTTTTATACACACCTTCCCTCGTCCACCAACACCGATCACATTGCAATACCACAAGCTGTATTTTAATACTTCTGCTAAAACAATCAGTATGTAAAAAAAATTCTGCCTAATTTCCTCATACTTTTCTTCATGCTTTTCTCCCCCTCCCACTTGGGCAGGGAAACCAGCAGGCTGAGTTTCCCTCACCACTTCCCAGTGAAGTGAATGCAGTAGGGAAAATAGGCATTTGTTTAAGGAAAACTGGTTTTTTTGGGAGTTTGACACTATTTGCTGGAATATTGTTACTGAGTCCTTGGAAGGGACTAACAAGTAGCCGTGCTTTGGTGGATCAGCTCCGGGGCAGGTGGTGGAGGGGCAGTGCACAGCCACGGCTTAGCTCCTCTCTGACACCCCATCACTGTGATCTGCTCTGGCTCCGGAGGTTTGAAGGATGGCTGTGAAACAAGTGCCTGCAGCCCTTCATCTCAGCTCATCAGTGAGCCCAGGAACAAGACTTCAGGTGACAGTCCTGCCAGCTGGCCATAGATTCTGTCTGCAGCTACCAGCTGGGTTAAACAAAGTCCAGGAAAAAAAACCCTCTCGCACCACAAGCCAGAGCAAAACCCTCACCTTTAGGATGCACACGTCTGGATGACAAATAAACTTTCCCCTAAGGAATCTCTTGGGCAACACAAAGAAAACTTCCCTTCCTTCCTGCACTTGGAGCTGACTTCGGGGTGCTCCTCCGCCTCTCACACCTCTGGCTGTCCAGCTGCAGTCCTGCTCCTCCTGCCCATCCAACCAGCCTCGGTGGCTGTGGCAGCACCAACAGTTTTCTGGCACTAAATTGAAGTCTTGCCCTGGAAATCACAAGCCCATTAGCCAGGCCTGTTAGCTAACCTGTTGAGCGACTGTTGAGTATACACGGATGTGAAGTGGCATCTTTTTAATCCAGCATGGGAGGACTCTTCCTATCCTCTTCCTCAGCCAAACCGGAAAGCTACCCGTCTGTTCCTTCACCTGTGTGCTGCAGGGCTGGCAGCAGGGATGTGCCCTCACCTAGGGCAAGCCAGGGGGAAAAAAGGTAAATCTGAGCAGCCTTTCAGCCAGAGAGGGAAGATGCAGGAGGGTCCAAGCTTTTTCTTCCCACGCTGGCAGCCGGCAAACACACGCTGCACTTTCAGAACAAGACTCTACTAATCACTCAGCAGCTCCAAAGGATGCTCAGCTGCTGGAGGAGGGGATTCCTGCCCCATTCCCCCAGCTGTGAAGCTCCCTCAGCCTCTCCAAGGGTCAGCTAGACACCGAGTTCCCCCGGACAAGCGCGGGTTCCCCGCAGGGAGGGCTGGCGGCTCCGCGGTGCCTTTGGGAAAGTCTCACGCAATTGCTCGCTGCGCTTAGCGCAGGGCAGGGGACTGCGGGGCGGCTGCAGACGGGTCCGAACGAGGAGGTGCCTGCGCATCAAAGCCCTCGCAGAAGGTGCGCACACGCGTGGGTGCACCGGCACCCGCGTCTGTGCCTCTGTCGGGGCTCTGCGCTGCCCCGAAGGGCTGATGTTCGCCATCCCCGGCACCGCACTGGCCCGTGGCCACCCAGCCCCGCACCCCGCGCGGGCAGCGCGGAGCGGGCCCCCCCCGTCCCGCCGCGTCGCTCCGCGTCCCCCTCGCACCTTGTCGGACGGCTTTCACCACGACGGGGTCCTTGCAGCTCCGGATCACTTCCAGCACGTCGTAGCGCGGCAGCCCCGACACGCGGACCCCCTGCACCTCCAGCAGCAGCTCGCCCTCGCTCAGCGCCGCCTCGCCGTCTCCCGCCGCCGCGCCCGCGTACGGGAACTCGCCGTGCTCCGCGCCGCCGAGCAGGGCGAAGCCCAGCTGCCCGCCGGGCCCGCGGGTCAGCGCGCACTGCCGCACCCGGCTGGACCAGTGGTTCTTCTTCTGCACGACCCGCGACATGGCGCTGCGCGTCCCTCCGCGCCCGCGGAGCGCGCTCGGCAGGTGCGCAGGGGGCGCAAACCCGTCGCCCGCTCAGGCCATCACCGCCCGCACGGCTCCGCGCCCGCGGAGGGCGCGCACCA